>JASDQU010209563.1:16199-33205 GCA_032191745.1 Picea mariana
TGAAGTGCCAGATGTCACTGTTCTGATATCTCGGTGAAGCTCAATTCTTGTGATTTTTCCTTCTGCGAAGTTTCCTCTGGAGTCTTCTGTAACTTTCTGATTTTGGTCCTCTTCTTACTTAACTTCCTAGCCTTTTTCCCAGTGAGCTTAGTCTCAGTCATCCTTTTTCCATTATGAGTCTTATCTTCTCTCGACATAGTCACTTCACGCTGCTTAAGTTCTTTCTTCATATCTAAGGGTAATACTCCTTCATCACATGGATTAGGTATTTCAGTCTTCTGTGTTTCCTCTAATGCTCTTATAGCTTCGACATCCAGGTCCTTGGTGATTAATAGCTGAGATCTGTTCTCTTGTTCCTCCATCAAGTAGGCGATCCTTCTAGTCATAAATTCCACTAGTTCTTGCTTCTTTTGTTCTAGGGCTTCCTTTTCTTCTTTCCTCCAGATCTGATCTTTTTCAATTCAGATATTTCCTAAAAAATCTAGAAATGGGGCATGGTCCTCAATAAATCTAATGAATTTGAACTCTTCCTCTATCGAAGTTCCATGGGTACTCATAGCTATCTAGGTAATTCTGTAACATAGGGTTACCATTTTGCCTTTAAATAATCTGATGGTTCCTAGTGAAGGGACCAGAGCAGGCCTTCCTAGGGTTTCCCAAGTGCTTTCTATCATAATGTTCATCGATGTTCCCTCATCCAGAGCACAGTCAATGTCAAAGTCTTCGATTCTTACTTCGATTTTCTCCTTTTCTTTAAAGATCTCTTACAAACTGACATCCTTATGATCATCTAGGGTTTCTTTTATTTTCAGTAACATGATCTCTGATTCTTTCTGGGGTTCTTCCATAATTTTAGTCTCTTGATCTCCTTCAGAGTTTGATTGTTCCATATTCAGTTTTTTAAGTCTAGCAATCATTCTAAGGCAATCCAATACTTCATGGTCCATAGCTTTAGAACAGAGGCAGCTAGGGTTTCTCCTAGGGCATTCCTTAGCAATATGTCATGGTCTTCTACAATTGTAACAAAGAGTTAATCCTCTCTTTCTCGTCCATGATCTCCAACTCTTCTTGTACTACACGCTAGGATCATGATGGCTAGCCTGCAAACATTTCTTTCTAGGATCCTGCATCCATTGGTTGGTCCAAAAATTCTTTCTATGCATAGGTATAACATATCTTTCACTAMTCCTATCATACCTATTCATATCAAACTCTCTTTTATCTAACAATGCTCTAGTTTTCAGGCTAGGACAAAATCTATCAAGCATACCTAAATTCATGCTTTAGAAACAAAAAAAWTCCACTTATCTTACCTTTATAGAGCACAAAKCTTTCAGATCTAAAACTTGAACTATTATTACCTTTACTAGAGGCTAGAGCTTACAGATCTTACCTCTTTTCTGCGGAAATTTCTACTTTTACCTTTCTTAGAGCATAAAGTGTTCATATCTCACTTCTTTTCTTGAGTATCAACCTCTTTCTTGTAGATCTAATCTCTTTCCTTCAGATCTGACCTTTCTTTCTTAACACAAAGCTTCATAGGTCAAGTAGAATACTGCGCACTAGGGCAACAGATCTATGCACAGAGCTTATTTCACACAAATAGTTTTCTTCTTTAGTTCCTAGCAATCATAGTTCCAGGTCTCGACAAAGGAACCATTTGTTGGCATAGGAGAAAAACCTAGGGTTCAACACTCAAGAGCACACCAAAAAAACCCTAACTACCGGCCCTTTCGACAACTCCTGGGAAGAATATGAAGTCTCACCCGAGGTAGAGGCAAGGGTGGTTGGAGGAATCAGATGTTTGCAACCTTAGCTGGGACATCGATCTGTGATTATATCTTTTACAGGGCACTTAGCATAGATCATTCATCAATATTTAACCCTTATGGTACTTCGCAGATAGCACAGAGAATCGCAGTGAATACTTAGACTAAAGATGATTCAGTACTTAGCCACAGAAATATAGATTAGATTCAACAGATCAAGCACTAAGCATCTTATATATCAGATCTAACAATCATTCATATATCATAAGCACAGAGCATAACTAGATCTATTTAATCACATCAAGCAGTTAGCCAAGAAGGAGATAAACACATTAGGTCGAATCACAGAGCACAATACACAAAGTTATCGTGGTTCACCCCCACCCTGGGGCTACGTCCACAAAGTCGTCTTCTTTATATTATCTCGGTCAAGTGGTTATAGCATAGAGCTTCAGTGACCCTTACTTCGCACAGGACAGAAGATCTGCGCAACTCGCTAGATCCTTCTTCCTTGCACTGTAGCACAAAACTACAACAACTTACACTTAGCTTTTCAATCTCCTTACAATCATGCACAAAGCACTTGCAATATACATCCAATCACACAGATCCAACTACTAGCACTAAGACTTTAGCTATACATCACATAGATGTACTACTATCCTCTACTTACATTGCCTAAGTATCTATTTATAGGTTACAAAATGGGCCTAAGCGTGGGTAAACCCATAGGTCAACATCCATTTCCCTTTACATCAACCCAAAACCCTAAAAGGGACCCAAAAATAGGTCTTTCTTCCCTAATTTCCACTTCGCGTTGTGCTCCATCTTTGGCAAGCTGTCGCAGTCCCCAAAACGGTCAAATATGACCAAGTATTCTTAAAAACTTGGTTAAGGGCCAACATTAACCAAGCTAGTCAAATGAGAGAGCATGTTAGTCAAATGACTTCCATGAAAAATAGGTTAATAGCCATGGAAAGGGCTCAATCTAGTAAGCCCCAACATAGGCCAAATGATAAATGGCCAAAGAGACCTCCTCCCCAAGATCAAAGGCCACCAAATCCATTTGAATCCACTAACTTGGTTGACCACCAAGCTATTCCTTATTGTAGACCTTGTGGACATTTTCATGAGGAATCAACTTGCCAAGTATTTCTCCAAGTTTGTAGTGAAATGAGACCCTATAGACTAGAAAATGAACAAGTGAATATGTTTGGTCATGAGTATAATGTTGGCATGTATGAATGGATGGATTTTATAGAGCATAGTGAGGGGGTAAGATGCATGAATAATGTTGTGGTGGATAGAGAAACAATTTTTTTTTGTCCTAAGCCTACTCCACAACAAGTGTCACAAATGACTAGATATAGAGGCATTACTTATCAAAGGAATGGAAACAATAATTAGGATAGGCCTCAAGGAAGTGTTTCTAGAATACCTCCCCCCCTCCTAAACCAATGGTTCACACAAGTTCAGATTTAAATATTGACTTAGGAGGGTGGATGAGTAATGCAAAGATGTTGGTGCTTGTGTCATAAATAATGAAGATTTCTTCTCAAAGGGAGAAGTTACTCATAGCTATAGAAAATCCTTCCCAGAACAATGTTGACATTCCACCGGCAGTAGCTTATCAACATGAACATGTTATTTTGCAGAATATGGATAAGGGAAATGAAAAGAATAAACCTTTTTGCCTTTCTTTTCTCATGAATGATTTCATTCTTCACAATTGCGTGCTTGAATCAGGGGCTATCTCAAATGTTATGACTAAGAAATTAATGGAGCAATTGAACTTAAGGGTATCTAGACCTTATCATAACATTTGTTCCATGGATAACAAAACAATTAAGGTGCATGGTTTGATTAAAGTATTACAAGTACACTTGGCTGCTTTCCTAGACATCATGATAGAGAAGGAAATTGTTGTAATTGATGTACCTGATGCTTGGGGTATGTTGCTATCAAGAAAGACAATTGCAGATTTAGGTGGTAATTTACAAATGGATTTAACTTATGCCACCATTCCAACTCCAAATGGTTCCATGTTTAGATTAAACAGGGAGTTGGAAAGAAAGTACGATGTTGAGGATCCTAGGACTCCCACAAATGATATTGTGTATCATGAACTAGAGATGGGGTTTTATGAGATAGATTCTACTTCCCTAACATCTACCAAGATGGAACTTAAAGATGAATCCCCAAACATTTGTAGTGTTTGGGACAGCATGGATTCTTTTGATGGGATTTTTCTTGAGGAAGATTTGGATAAAATGAATAATGATTTGACTCCTTCAGAATTAGAAACAAAGTTGGATTTTTTCAGTTGAAAATATGTCATCATCTCACCAGTCATCATAGGAGTCAGTTAGATGTCAGAAAGAATTAGATGGAATTATTGGGCCACACCCTCCTTATTTTTCAGAAATTGGGAAAATCAAAGGTAAAATATGTGATGCAAATATGATGGAAAATCATAAAGATGATAAGGTTAATAGTAATAATGTGAAGTCTATCATCCCTATGAAGAGGTATGCCAAGCCTTTTAAGGAAAAATTAAGTTCATAAACTTTTCACTTGGCACCTATGCAAAATCATCAGAATTTTTTTAAGGAGGATTATCCCAAGTGGCCTAAGGTTAGACACTGGGATTCACATGAGAACAATAGAAATCAGGATAAAGTGTAACAGTATTCTAGAAACTCTTCTCAACTAGTGGGACAACATAAAGTTAGAAATTCTAGTGAGAGGACTCCCCCTTGAAGTATTTTCCTCAACATGCTAACTTGGTGTCCAAAGGGACACCCTTTGTAACGTATCTCTAACCCTTCTCCTTTCTTTCAGTTTTGTATCATTTCATTCATTATGTAATTATGTTACTTAGATGATTCATTGTATCATAGTTTCATTCTTATTGTTGTACAATAGTAATTTCATGTATATGATTATTGTTTATATCATTTTATTTATTCATTTTATACATGTATTTATGTTGGGGTATTGGTGAGCATTCTATTTTGTAGATTCTGGATTCTCATATGCTCTCCTTCCCAAAGAAGATCGAATACACGTCCCCATGCGGATCCAGATGTTGACCACCTATTTCGACTAGGGGGTCAACTCCATGTGCCATGAAGCTATGTACCTGATGGTGCAACTAATTTGAAGACTTACTGGTTCTACAAGGCATTTTTGGCCTCAACACRTCTTTTTGTAATTGGAATTTCCGCTCTCCTGCRCAGGATAATAAAGTAATGGGTTTGCATGGATCATACTTTAGGTTAGTTACCTAGGAATTTTTCATTAGGGAAGTCCTTTCATYGAGTTTTTTTTTTCCTCAAGTAATTAATTTGGCCTAACCAACCTTTTTAATTACGCTTGAGTTTTTCACTCCCACAATACTCCTCCAAAGTGGTGAAAGGCGTTCTAATGATCGAGCCCTATGGGTGAMGAGGGTCTAGAAATATTATAAATGGCCATGCTAGACATATCCTAGAGTCTTGCGGAATTTCGTCGAGTTTAGATATTTTTTTTTTTAATTTTTTAAAATTACCCAATTAATAGTAATTTTAATTGTTTTTTTATRTAAAAATGTAAAAACTAGGTCCTTGGGATTTTTGATAGGGGTATTTGTGCTTAAAATAAATGGAATGATACCCTCTACACCCTTGGACCAAGTTTTATCTCAATTGGAGTAAGAGTGGGAAATATTTCATAATCCTTTTCCTAAGTTAGAAAACCACTTTCTAACTTACCCAACCCCCCACACCTAGCCATCACTTCACATCATTCACTCCCCTAGGGGATTTTTGCCCCTCTTGATGAGTAAGTTGTCCCAACTCAACATTTAATTGGAAAACATCCCCCTAAGCTTAAGTGCACCCTCCTAATGTCTTAATTAGATTATTTGGTGGGCTAAAAGTGTTTTCCCTTCCCCCCTCACTCATCCCTCACAACCTATGCATGTACAAAACCCTAAAAGTGTGCCCCCTTGAGATAGACAGTTTTGTTTGGTGAGTGACATTTGGAAAGCATCCAATAGGGGTCACTCTTGGCTCCCAATTATAAATGAAGGGCTCTCCTCAATAATTTGGACATCTATTCTTTCTCTACTATTATTATGCTCAAATTTCTCCCAGTCTCTCCCATTCTTCTCTCTTTCTCCTATTTTCTCTAGTTTCTTGTGTAAATCTTGCTACAAGTATTTGCAACAACCTTTTCCTATTCAATAAAGAAAATATTTAGAGGACAAATGATGTTTTGAGAGTCTTCTTGGTGCATCTTATGTATTGGAGGTGAAATTGTTTGTGATTTGTTGTGTATGCATTTCATTTTCAGATATAGAGTAGAGATCCCAAGCAAAATATTTTTCTTGGGGGGATTTATAATAGTATTATTTTAGATCTAGTGAGTATTTCATAGATTGTGCAAAGTATTTTGTATTATCTCATAGATCTACTCACCCTTTGCTCTGTTTTGTAGTTTTGCTTCACAACTTTTGTATGTCACTTCAAGGGTTTGAAAGACTTGTTTCATATTTGGAAACTTGCCTTCCTCATCCAATGTTAGACTCTAAATTKTATGTAATTTATTTCTGTACATTTYCATAAATTTTTGAGCATTCTAACCCCTTAGAATAGGTCTTTTAAAACCATATTACTTGCTTATTTTTTCTGCAGAAAATTTTTGAGTTTTTTGTCACTTTTGCAGCTTTTCCAGCAAGCTTTTGTTTGCTGGTTTTTTACAGTTTGGTGACATGAAAGATGAGGTACAAACCTTTTGGGGAATCTATACATCAAACAAAGACCTCCCAATTTGGGGTAACTATTACCCAACTTCTTTCTCTCTTTTATACATTGTAAGCAATACCAAAGAGAGTCTATTGGGCTTTCACTTCTCTAAGTATTTAATTTTCTGCAATTTATTTTTTATTCTTCGCCTACACATAGCAAAGTGTTTGGCCCAACCAACCATGCTAAATCATATGACTAGTTTTTAGTATTTTATTTCAGCATTGTCTTTATTTTAAGTTTTCCCCACTTGTCCTTAAGACAAGGTTGTGTGGCTAGGATCTATATTTTCTTTCCAAGTCATTTGTTTACATGATTTATTTTTCACCTACTTGGGCACAAAACCGGTAGGCTTTGTCCTCCACCTTGTGCCTCTATTGAGGTTGCAAGTAGTTTAGATTTACTTTCAAGTTCTTTTATTCTGTGTTGTTTTCCTACACCCTGCAAAGAGGGTTGGCTTTTCCAACCATTCAGTACCGTAAGGCTAGGTAGATGATTGATGGTTTATTGGTTCTATTGTTCAAGTTCATGTGATTATATTTAGGTTTTAGAAGCATATATTTTATTTGCTTAAGCTCATGGAGGCATAGAGTATTTACTTGTATATTCTTTTCAAGCATTTACTTTCCTTCCAAGCTATTGMWATTTACTTTTCTTTCAAGCACTTGCAAGTTATTTCATTTCAAGCACTTAACTTAATATATCTTTAAAAGGTTCAATCAATTTATCTTAGATCCATAGGGGTTCAAGATAACTAGTTTAATTAGGACATCTTTAATTGTCTCAACTTTCGTTATCAAAAAGGGATCTTGTGGAGGCGGCAAGGGGTGCTAGATCAAGGATGGTCTCATGGCACTAGGTGTCCCCTTTGTTAAGCACCCTTGTTTCCCGGATTGACCTATGGAGCTAGGGTAAGTCCTTGTTTGCCTTACTTATTGAGCACCCAACAGTCCTTTTGGCCAAAGCGGGGAGAGTTTTAGGGAAGTCACCTAGTATAAGAAACAACTTCACTTAACCAACCTAATCAATCTAAAATTTATCAAAGAAACCTTGTTTTAACTTCACATTTTTATTTTATGGTTCATGCTCTTTAATTTCAGCAACAATTTCATTGCAAGTTATCTTTAAAGGAAATTTTATTGAGCATTTGTGGATGGTTGATTAGTAGATCTTATGAGTTGCTTATATTTTGCCCGCAAAAGCCTCTTTTCATGATTTATCTTTATTCCTCTTGATTTGTGCATTATCATGTGGAGGCTTCTTTTGTTGGTCTTTCATCTCTTGAAGTTGCGCATTGGAGCCATTGAGCAACCCCCTTGGATTTGTGCACCTCTTGGGGCACTTCACTATTTGGGTTTGTTTTGTTGTGTTGTGTTGCAGATGCTATCTTGGGTTATCTTTCTCCCTTCCCTGCACAATAAAATCAATGTTAGTTCAATTGTTTCTTTGCTAAAAGTTGGATCTAGTAAGTGCTCGCTTGTTTCTTTCTTTTGTTAATAGTTGTACATCATTGTTGTAGCATCTAATTCTTTGCATTCTTTATTTTGTAGATAGTGGTTTCATTTCCTTGTATCTAGTTCAATTGTTAAGTTTTGTAAAGTAGTTCTTTTGTATATAATTGTAAAGTTTTATAAAGTCACTCTTTCTATCTTTTGTAACTTTAGTTGACCCCTTTTCCCAACCTTAGGCACTAGTCTTAGTTGTCCTAGGGAAAGGTTTGCCTTTGCATTTGAAAGTTTTGCACTTACATTGTTTTCCTCTCATATAGGCTAGTTTCTCCCAACCTCTAACAAGTAAAATTAACTCCTAGAATCGATATTTTAACTCACATAGTAACTAGGGTCTACTCCCCTTGGCTTCTCTAGGAGCAAGCCTAGACGGAAGAAGTTCAAGTCGAGGTGACAATGGACTTGAGCTTAGGCATTGTGCCTCCAAGAACACACTAAGTGGATTAGACTTAGTCCACATTAGCAATTGTGTATAAGGAGGACAACAAGTTGGAATATTTAGGCAAAGCTAGCCTTGCATTGTCTTGAAAGTGGATCTTTTCATACACCCTTTACTCCGTGAAAGTTGAAATATGTGATCTTTAGTTGCTAAATTGGGGATGTTATTGTTACATGTCTTTGGCTGTCAACCAACTCCTAATGCTTCATAAGAATAGCCCTATAAGGATGCTAAATTGACTCCATGAGMCCAAAAGGATTAAGGCACTAATTTTCCCTCCCAACCAACCAAAAATACAAAAAAAAWTGATCTTCATTTTTTGTTTTAAGCAATATGAAAATTACAACAATAAAACCCTCAAACAGATTGCAAATTTAACTCATTTGAGCTTCAATTACATATCTTAAGTTGGAATAATTGATTGTAAAATAAAATATCTGATTTATAGTGCTAAATCCTTGTTTGATTTGCTAAATCTACCCTTGTTTGATTTGCTAAATCTACCCTTGTTTTATAATTCTAGAAAAGGCTATTTAAATCTGGTTTAGATCTGAAATTTTAAATCGTTAATTTAAAACCCTAGATAAGATATAAAACTAATCTCCTTTGCCTCTCAACTCTACAACGTATTTTAGTTAACAATAGGGATTCTCCCCTTGAATAGAACCTATCTAGTCTAAAGAGAGAAAGGCAAGACTACTGAGGTGACAGTGGGTTGTTTGTCTAAGTTTCCCTTGGGGTTTCACAACTTGTGTCTAGGGGGATTTTACACCAAGAGAGTGTTAATTTTGAGCTTGGTTTTAAATTGCTAATATGTTCTTTAATTTATGCAATACTTTGAACTTAGCTTAACATGATTCACAATGCATAATAAAAAATGAACAACAATAATCATATCGACTTATGAGCATGCATGATCACAATGCATATACCTTGGGGAAACCCTATACAGGGAGAAAAACTGCAACAAACAATCTCCTTTTATTGCAAATAGAATGTATGATCACTTACAAAACATCCACCATAAAATTCTGCTCTTGAATGAGCTTGCCAAGGTGACTTTGACCTGAATGTAAGACCTGTAGATGTAATGACACCTTGTTGTCCTTTCTTTGCTGAAATATACCGACATTGTTACAAGATACTTGTTGTCCTTTTCTGCCGTCAAGCACCAACACTGTTACAGTATACTCCTTTACTCCTTCATTTCCTTTTTCCTTCTCCCTCACACTACATAACCTTGTGTGTAGAATGAGTATTGACCTCTGTATAATAAGACGCTTGGAGTGAGCTTGAAATAAACTAGGAGTTTGCATGAGATTCACAACTCAACTTTACTCTTCAACTCGAAATAGAACTGAAGTTTAGACTTCACTTTGAACTGGACTAGTCTTTACTTAGTTCGAATTTAGAACTTGACTTGAGACTTCAGTTAGAATTAAAACTTGCCCTTGTGACATGGAAATTCATGGAATGCCAACTCAACATGAAACTCGACATTGACTAGACATGGATGTGAACCATCTCAACATGCACTTGACATGCATGCATGCAACATGCAACATGAAATGCATGACTTGACAACTTTAGCTTTGACCGCTAGACATGCAACTTGAGTTCGACAACTCAACCTTGAGATTCAGCTCGACTCTTTACAACTCGACTTATTACATGGCAATTCAAATTTTTCTTCATGGTGGATAATGTTACACGTGCCAACGAACTAGATCAATAAATTTACATCATTTGCAACATAAGGAAGATTGTTTGTTTCTAGCTCATAGGAATTTTACATTCAACCTAATTTTTGCTATATGCCTTTACTTTTTCTCATGGCTCACAAGGATTGACTAGGCTCACAGAGGTTGTATGCTCCCCTTGAATTTTTATCTAGTTTGTCTATGCTCAAAGAGGTTGTACGTTCCCCCTGACTTTTTCACTAGAGTGTCTATGCTCACAAACGTTGTACATTCCCCCTGAATTTTTCATTAGACTTACATCTTGACTTTTGTCTTAGACTTACAAAGCTTCTACCATTTCCTTGGCTAGACTCACAAGATCATAAAGCATATTGTTCGTCCTAACTTTTGGCTTGACTCACAGAGGTTGTATGTTCCCCATGGCTTTTGTCAATACCTCACAGGACTGTTTGATTCTCCAAATCTCCCTGGCTAGCCTCAGGGTGGCCCATATGGCCTCTCATTGGAAAATGACTATCGATGCTACCAAATTTAACACTCCCTCTCAACAAGGGAGTCATTCTCAGCCACACTAAGCTTGCCTCTCAGCTGCACAAACTGTCTCAATGGAAATGGACTGGTCATGATATCAGCTACCTACTCACTCGTGGATATGTACTGTAGCTTTACAGTTTTTATCTGGACCAAGTCTCAGATGTAGTGGTACTTCATGTCAATATGTTTTGACATGTTGTGAAATATCGAATTCTCTGTCAGCTTTATACAACTTTGATTATCACAATGAACCACCGTCATCTCGAGCTTGTCACCAACCAACCCAGAAACCAATTTTCTAAGCCATACTTCTTTCTTGCTAGCATCACTTGCTACAATGTACTTAGCCTCTGTTGTACTCTGTGCAATGGATCTTTGTTTCTTGCTTCACCTTGATATCACAATAGATCCTAAATTGAAGCAGTGTCTAGATGTACGTTTTCGGTCCACTGGGCTTCCTTCCCAGTCAACATCTGCATACCCATGCAAAAATAAACCATAATTGGATGTATATCTCAGACCATAGGTAATGGTCCCTCTGAGATATCTCAAAATGTGCTTTGCTACCACCCAGTGTATTTGTCTTGGTTCTTCCATGAACTGACTCATTGCAATCACTGTATAGCATATGTCTGGCCTACTGTGGATCATTGGATCATATACTTCAATGATCCAATCAACTGTCTATACATGGTGGGATCCACCAAATATGAGCCTGTATCATAATCATGCAGCTTCCTTAGGTTGGTAATCATCAGATTAGACATGGATTTACAATCCATCTTACCAAACCTCTTTAACACATACACTATGTATTTACCTTGTGCCAAAAATATCTCGCCCCTATCTTTGCCACACTTCCAATCCTGGGAAGTAATGCATCAAGCCTAAGTCTTTCATTTCAAATTTTGAGGTTAGCTCCCTCTTACACCAGGCTATTAGTCCTTCATCTCTTGTCAAAAAGATATCATCAACATAAATGATTAATACAACATGTTGGTTCCCTGTTACCTTGAATTACAGATTCACATCAACATCACTTTTCTAAAAGCCCGGGATTTTAAGAAAGCCATCAATCCTATCATACCAAACTCTAGGAGCCTTCTTAAGACCATACAAGGCCTTCCTTATCTTGCATACATGAGTGTCTTTGTTATGCAGTACAAAACCATCTGGTTGTTCCAAAAATACCTCTCGTTCAATCTTTCCATTCAATAATGTTGTTTTTACATCCATTTGATGTAACTTCCAACCAAGAACTTAAGCTAATGAAATAATAAATCGAATGGAGGTATACCTGGCTACAGGGGAAAAAGTCTCATCGTATTCCATTCCTTATTTTTGAGTGAAACCTATGGCTACAAATATTTCTTTTAACTTTTCCACACTCGCATCGACTGCATGTTTGATCTTATGGATCCATTTGGAAGAGACCATTGATTTGTCCTTTTTCCTCAGCACAATGTACCAGACATTGCTCTTTAGAATATAACTATATACCTCAAGTATGACATCCTTCCATACTTTTAATTTATCCGCTTCTTCAAATGAAGAAGGTTTGGCATCACTGATGTTTCTCATCAGTGCAACATAGCCTCCAAACCTATGAGGCTTCTTACATTCCCTGAAAGTTCCTTTGGGAGCAGCTATCTTTTCTGCTTCCTGCATTGTTTCTTTAAGCCATCCTGGCTTCCTTTTGGCTAGAGGTTCTTCAAGAGTTCTTTCCAACTCTTTATAAGGTTCTAGGGGATCATCACTTGGTGCTTCAAGAGGTTCCTCCCTCTGATAATTTGACTCTTCACTTTCAGAATAGGGTGAATCTAGTTGAACTGCTTCTGATTCCTGTTATAGCTCTCTAGATTTCTTGAATGCGCTTCCTCATGGAAAGTCATATCTCGGCTTATCTCTATATTACTATGACCTGGTACATATATCCTGTAAGCCTTGGAGTTCTGTAATGTTCCCAAGTTGTTCCTTGTGTAGAAACTTAGGTTTTAGGCCGAGTTTTTTGGTTTATTGTGTGTTGTTTTGCAGATCTTCCTTCTAGCCTTGCACTATGGAGATTATATGGATTTTATAGTGTGGAAGTGGCAAGAATATAGTAATAAACACATCCAATAAAAATATACAATAGATTCAACACAATGGAAAAGAAACAACTTCAGTTCTGACATTTATTTAGATAGTACAACATCCTGATACAATAGATCTGCATATCTGGAACAATGCAACTGAGATCTAGTAGAAAAAATGATAATAACCTTTAAGAAAGTCCAAGAAGAGAAGATACAATCCTCCAAAGGCCACCCAAACACATGTAGGAAGATACAAGATTAGTGTCTTTCCCTTCGATAGTTGGAACCTCTCTCCTAGGTTGAGTTGCACACTTTCCTGTGGCTGTATCTTACCCATATTTTGGCCCTCATCTTCTAAGCCTCCAAATACCTCCAAAATAGGTATAACAATAGATCGGGGGAATATAAACCCCTTGGATAAGTATTGGGCTGATTGGAGGTGTTATGGAACCTCAAATGACTGGATATCCCTTATGTAGTGCTCCATCCTTCACTAGAAATTGTGCCAAGATCCAAACAAATCATATGCCAATAAAACCCTCTCCAAAATGGGCTAGGAAAGGCGCCCTAGGTGCAACAATCAGATCCCAATAGGTTTTTTCTTCCAAAACCTCCTCCTCTCTCTAGATCGAATAGTTGTCATTCAATAAGTGCACCCTCCTGTTGGAAAACCCCAAAAATTGTGCATTGCCTTTCTTCTCCAATGGATGAGTAACCTATAACTATTGTAGAATGGTGGGGGAGGAATATTGCACCTCTGTGACCAATCTTGGACCAGGAGAGGTGGAATATTACACCACTGAGCTGATCTCTAGGGTTTGTTCTCCCAAAGCCCTCAAAATGTCCTTAGCTCAAGAGCTCAAGATGAAAAAGTGAAAATGACATGAATGAGGAGTGAGGCGCCCTCCTTTTTATTTTATACCCCTGATCTAATTCTCACTTGAGTTAATTGACCACCTTCTAAGGTTAACTCTTTATTTTCTTCATGTGGCATTTTTCCACTTAATTTACCTTTTTCCCCAAAGTCACTTTTAAATTATAACATTATGCTTAGGTGAACACTTTGGAGCCTCTTAGTCCCCATTTCTCATGAGAMTATAGTCTAGTGGGGACATCTAGACTACTAAGTCTCTGTAATTCTCTTATCAAGAGGTGGGGGACATTATAAGTTCTTTATGTACCCCATAAAAACCCCTTTCTTTCCCGAGGGTTCCATCTTTGCCCTCTTTTCTCTAGGGACATGAATATATATTGGACACCCAAATATCCTTAGATGTCCTACTTCATGTTTGGTTCATGAGAAGAACTCTTTAGGAATCTTGTCATTCAAGATAGCATGAGTAAACATGTTCTGAATATACACGGCAGTGGAGGTAGCTTCTTCCCATAAGGAATTTGGAAGATCCTGGTCAAACATCATGGCTTTCGTTGCCTCACATATTGTCCTGTTTTTCCTCTCAGCAACACCATTTTGCTGAGGATTATATGGCATGGTAAACTATCTCTTGATTCATGGATTATATGGCATGGTAAACTATCTCTTGATTCATTCTTAATTGCATAAGTCCTCAAACTTGAGAGGTTCAAACTCTCCTCCATTGTTAGTTCTAAGAGTTTTGATGTGTTTCCCTATCTGTTTTTCAATAAAGGATTTATACTCTTTGAACTTATCAAATGTGTCACTTTTCACTTTAAGGAAATAGATCCAACATTTTCTTGATCAATCATCAATAAAAATGACATAATACAAAAAACCACTAAGAGAGGGAGATGACACGGGACCACACTCATCACAAATGAACCAGATCTAAGATGCCTTGAGCTTCACTATCACTACTAGGAAATGCTTTCTTTATATTTTTACCAAGAATGCATCCTTTAAAAATTTCATTTTTACTAAAAGAAATAGATGGCATGCCACATACCATATTCTACAGATCTAGGAGTGATTTGTAATGAATATTTCCAAGCCTTTTGTTCCATAACTCATTGGAGCTAGTCACATCATGAGATAATGCCTGAACCGACCGATGACCATCCTGTGACCTGTCACAACATATAGTCCTCCTTTGCGAGTCCCAATAGGTTCTGTTGTACTCAAGTGACTATATTTAGCCCACATAAGTTCCCTCTTTTCCTTTAATATCACCCAATATCCTTTGTCCTCAAGGGTTGCAACTGATAATAGACTCTTCCTGAGCCCTGGTACATATAATAATTCATATACATGAAGCATAGCCCTAGATTCCAATCTGAAGGAGATAGATCCTACTCCCTTTATCTTGTAACATTTGTCATTCCCAAGCTCAACCTGCTCTGCAAAAGGTTTCGTCTTGAAATATGAAAGGATCTCCTTGTACCCTCTCATGTGTTTTGATGCACCACTGTCTATTAACCAAGTTTTTCTCCATGTGATAACTGTATTGGATAAAACAGAAACCAAGTAATATTATTTTCTATTTTCTCTTTCATTAGAAGTACTTTTCTGATTTCTTTTGGATTCATCATCCTCAACAGTTGAGGCTGTTGGACAATTGAGAGCGGGGGGGTGAACCAGTTGTACCTGTGCTTAAAAAATTATGCCCATTTTAAACTCTTTACAGAAAACTCAATGGCAATCAAAATAATGCAGGGAAGTAAGCAATAGAATATTCAACATCAGCCACACACATGAAATATACAGAGACAAATATTTCCTGAGGAAACCCATAAAGGGAAAAACCTCTTCTTCTTGATATGATAAGTAATCTTTATTTTCTGCACATTATCGTTCTTATGAGCTCCAACTCTTCTTGAGGCTACAACCTATTTTTTATAAGCAACAACTTGTTAAGAGCACCAACTCTCTGATTTCTCTAGCACCCACTGGAAGGAAGCACCAACTCCCTAATTTTTCCAGCAACAACTGGATGGAAGTACCAACTTCGAGTCACACGGGCATTGACCTGTATAACAGAGAACGATAGTTCTCCCTTGCACCATCCTTCCACCCTGGTTTTTTTGGTTACAACCAGATGGAAGCTACAACTCCCTGTGTTCAAGCACCCACTTGAAACTCTGAGGACAACATTCCTCCCTAGCACCTCCCTAGCACCCTGAAATATAAATATTTTATTTTTATAACTTTATCACAATGATACAACATTTATCTATGGCTTACTAGTATCATCAATGTTCTGCTACACTGCTTTGCTCTGCCTAAATCAATGTCTCTCTTCTCGCATGAATGACTCTCAATAACAACACCCATCTCTTCTCTGTTCTGTGTTGTTATATTCTCTGTGCACCAACTACATCATATGCACTATGCCTTTTCATGCTCTTCACTACGTCATTGCTCTGCCCTACAAGTTGTTCACTATGTCTCTTCCTCACGAATGCATGGCTTACTAGAAGAATTCCTTCACTTCTCTGTTCTTCATCATTTTCTCATGTCGAGTCCTCTACCTGATCATCATGGAAACTCTTCGTCATCCCTGGTGGTTAGCTCAATGCGTTCATCATCAGTGGGCATTATGTTGAGATTCCTTATCTTCTTTGGTAGTCGAGACTCTCTGTCTTATTTGTCAATTACAACCAGTCAACTATGGCTTCTTTGGCTTCTAAGATCCTTTCTTCACGTGACCACTGGTGGTGACCAAGCACTTATTCAAAAGGTGCTTCCCTATTTCTGTCTAGTGAGCACCGACTCTGTTTCACTCTGCCTGTCTAGTGAGCACTGGCTATGTTTGAGGGAAAACTGCTTTTTACCCTACAATTCACTACGATCCTCCATGCATCCTTTCTCTAAAACTGTGGTTTCGATTGTGGCATGCTCATGAAAAATTAAGGCCCAAGCATGTTTTGGTCCCGCAATGAAGCACGACCATTGATCTCACGATCTTGACGTTGCTCTTGAACGGACGGTTCATATATGTTCTCTCAATTCTGTAGACCAAATATCACCTTCCTACATCAACGGTTGATATTTACTTCATGATCCGGGCTTCAGACTTTAAAATCTCAAACCCTGTTGCCGCTGACTGGATATCTTTCAGAATGGAAGATCTGCTGACATCTGTCCTCTTCAATTGATGATTATCCTTCACTCTAAGAATTTGTCCTTCGACAATCTCAAACCTTTCTCCTTTGCGTTTTCCCAGAGAAGTTTCACCCGGAGTTCATGATCCGTTGACACGTATCCTACTACACGAC
>JASDQU010209564.1:9843-19853 GCA_032191745.1 Picea mariana
AGAAAAAGTTTCATTTATTAAATTATTCAAAGAGTTTAAAGATGTCTTTGCTTGGACATGCGACGATCTCAAAACTTTCGACCCTAATATCATACAGCATGTCATCCCGATGAAGCCTCAAACCTTACCCTTCCAACAAAAACTAAGGAAAATGCATCCTAAACTTGAACCGACCATCCAAAAAGAATTGAATAAGCTCCTAAACGCTAAAATAATTTTTCCTGCTAGGCACACTCAATGGGTTTCTAACCTTATCCCAGTCCGGAAGAAAAATGGGGAAATTCGTCTCTGCGTCGATTTCTGAAACCTCAATAGAGCGTCTGACAAAGACAACTATCCTGTCCCACCCATGGAACAGATCCTTCAACAGGTATCTGGTTCCGAGAGGCTATCCTTACTGGATGGTTTCTCTGGATACAACCAAGTCCTGATGTCTCCGCCAGACCAACTCAAAACTACCTTCCGTACTCCGTGGAGCACTTATGCTTATCGCAAAATGCCCTTTGGATTAATTAATGCCGGTGCCACTTTTCAGAGAGCAATGGACATTGCTTTCCGAGGCTTAATTAATTAGTCCGTCGTAGTTTACTTAGATGATGTGACTGTATTTTCTAAAAATAAAAACGATCATCTAGCTCACTTACAAGCAGTCCTACTGCGATGTCGTAAATACGGCATCTCCCTCAACCCCAAAAATTCCATCTTTGCAGTAGAACAGGGTAAACTCCTAGGATTCATTGTGTCTAGCGAAGGGATGATTATTGACCCCGAAAGGACTCAAGTCATCTCAAAACTTTCCCCTCCTACATCCAAAAAGTCTATGCAGTCTTTCTTAGGCCAGATTAACTTCGTGAGAATATTTGTCCCCAGCTTCTCCGAAATGGTCAGACCCTTGCAGAAATTAATTAAGAAAGACACCCAATATCACTGGGGATCCCTGGAAAACCAAGCTTTTAATGCAATAAAGAAGGCCATAATAGACGTTCCATCTCTCATGAGCCCAGATTTTTCACAAGATTTTACACTCTACACTTTTTCTTATGACCGTTCCTATGCCGCCATCCTAACTCAGAAGAATGCTGAGAACAATGAAGTACCCATCGCCTTTATGAGCTTCTTTTTCAAAGGTGTTGAACATAATTACCCAGCGGTAGATCGGCAAGCCTATGCTGTTTTCAAAGCAGTTAAACACTTCTGGTCCTATCTTTTGAAGTCAAGTACGAAAGTCATTGTCCCCTACCCTACCGTAAGGAACTTGTTAGTACAGAAGGAGCTAGGAGAAAAGAGAGCCAACAGGGTCACTTCCTTGCAGGAGTATGAATTAGAAATTACCCTAGCTCAGATTGTGAGAGGCCAAGGGTTATGTAAGTTAGTTTTCGATTCAGCAGCAGAACAACAAGAAGAAAGTGATACGTCAAACCTAGGACAAAGTGATCAAAGTCTAATCTGTTGCACACAAAACCTTGTTAGTCCTTGGTACGACGATATAAGATTCTGTCTTGAACACGGATCAGCCCCCCGTCACGTTGACCCCGCTAAAAGAAGAGAGTTGAGACTAAAGTCTAGCTCCTTTCATCTGGTTAATGGTATCTTGTTTCGTCAGAGTTTTGACGACGTACTGATGCGTTGTTTTGAGAAGGATGAAGCAGAAAAAGTCCTGCTAGAGTTGCATGCAGGAGAAGCTGGTGGCCATTTTGGTGGTGACACCACTGCTCATAAAGTTCTGAGAGCCAGTTATTACTGGCCCACGCTTTTTAGAGATGCCCATGCCTTGTGTCGTAAATGTATAATCTGTCAGAAAGCATCAGGGCGGTTGCAAAAACCAGCCTTCCCTCTGCAACCTGTTACAGTAGATTCTCCTTTTCAGCAGTGGGGCCTTGATATCATAGGTCCAATTAACCCCCCATCCTCACAACAGCACAAATTTATTGTGACAGCCATGGATTACTTTACTCGATGGTCTGAAGCTGTTGCGCTAAGAACTGTCAACACCAGTCAGGTAATTGCCTTTCTAAACTCGAATATTATCACTCGTTTCGGTATCCCTGACTGTCTAGTCTTTGACAACGCTTCATACTTTTCTTCTCTTGAGATGAGCGAATTCGCTTTGGAGAAAGAAATTAAGCTGAAGTATTCTGCTAGTTACTACCCCCAGGGCAACGGATTAGCAGAATCAACAAACAAGAACTTGATTAAAATTATCAAGAGAACTGTGGCTGAGAATCACAAAAATTGGCACAATGCGCTGCTGAATGCGTTGTGGGCTGATAGGGTAATGCCAAAAGCTGCTATAGGTAACTCCCCCTTTTTTCTCATTTATGGCAGCGAAGCAATTCTGCCACCCCACATTCTTCTTCCTTCACTCCAGTTGTCACAGAAAATTCAAGAAGAAGATTGTCCCCCTCTAAAAAACTGAATTAACGCTTTGATGAAGCTAGAAGAAGTAAGAACCCAGGCTAGGCATAAATTAGATCAACATACACAATTGGTTAAAAGATGGTTCGATTCTAATTCTGCTTCTGATAGGAATTTTGAAGTAGGTGATCTCGTCTTGAAGTGGGACAAACCGCACGAAAGAAAGGGTGAGCACACTAAATTTCAAAACTTATGGCTTGGACCATTTTTAATTGCTGAAAAGTTGGGTCCTAGTTCTTTTCAATTGCAGAACCTTGAAGGGCAGCTTGACACCTACCCGATGAATGGCCAAGCCCTGAAAAGATACTTTGCTTGATAACTACCCTTGTATATTATGTATATATTTTGCTTTTGTTTGCTTTTTTGTTTGCTTTTTGTTTTAGATTTTGAGTTGAATTTTACAGTTTGTGTCTTTGAAATTACATGTACATGTACACTGAGCTATTCAAAAAAAGACGAAAGAATTTTTCTTCGTTGAAATAACTTCTGAAAAATTTGTACAAACATCAATGATATATTGCTGAAATTTGTATCTGTGTTGGAAAAGTCTGTTGTTTGAAAGAAGTCTATTGATTTCGATCTCTGAGTAAAGCTTGTTATGATCATCTATTATCTTTTTACGCTGTCCCTTTTTTGTAAAGGAATGACTCAGAAGATGTCTCCCTGTCTTAGGAAGTTGTTTTTAAATGAAACATCCCTAGATCTAAATAAAGGACAGTTCTAAGAAAAATTCTGATGAGGTCTGAAAAAATATGTTAAAATGTCATGATTTTTAGTGTCACCCTGCTCAGTTATATATCTATGAAAAATAAAACAAAAAATTATGAATAAGAGCTGTGGGAAGTGCTTGTAAACCCGTCGCGATGCTAAACAGGTCTGTTGGCAGCGGGTAAATGCATTCATGGTGCCAAGACAACTTCGTCAGGGTATTGAACAGGCCCACTGGCAGTGAAGCAATGTCGGGTATGTGAAAATTTGTAAAAAAGAAACCTCTTTAATGTCCTTTATTCTGATCCAAAACTTCTTGGCAGGATACAGACGTCAAAGTTTGTTAAATGGAAACCCTGTCGAGGCTATGGACGCCTGCTGGCAGTAGTGGCTATGCCAACAGTATTGGAGATTTTATCTTTAATATCGTGACTTGCTGGTCTTAAGATTGTTATCAGTTTTCATCTTTTGAAACACTGCTGGAATAATTGGTTAACGATGATGTTTATACGATTTTCTGGTTGTTATTTTTGAGTTGAAATTTTCTTTGATGTCCTAATCCGAATTTGTTTCTTTTGATAGAGATAACTGATTCTACCAGTGTGTCGCCATTTTTGGCAGCCAATTCACATTTTTCTATTGTCTTATAAGCTTCCTACACCAATGTTTTGCAAACATCAAATTTTTTCGTCGCATTTTTCAAGAACGACATTTTTATTCTTTGCGACATTTATATGTTCACCTTCGTTTTGTTTTCACGACTGTAAGCGTGAAAACTAAGTCTTTCGAAGTCGCTTTAAAGTCACTATCTGAATCGTCATTATCTTTTTTTCGATATGCCTACTGCGCTTACCTTTGATTTGTCATTATACAGTTGGCAAGATCCTTTGAGCAGCACTCATGCTCTGTATTAATGGTGTGACTTGGTTTCATTGAGTTTGTATTGCATTGGTATTTGGATTGTCTTTTTATTTGACATACTCAACCTTTGGTTTCATAAGATATATGTGTAGTTAGTATATTAGTTGTTTAGATTTAGTAAGTTTTATTTCTTGTTCATAAAATCATAAAATCAACAAAAATATCTTTCTCTGTCTTAGGGAAGAATTGCAAATGAGTTTTCCAAGTTTTATTTAAATCTGTATTTTGTGGATATTGTACATTTTGTGAATAAGTTATATTTCAGTTAGTAGTTAGAGTTAGTATAGTATTAGTTAGTAGCTTGTATATATAGAAATAGTAGATTAGTTAGTTTGTTTAATAGTATCTTTGTGTCTTGTCTGTATGGAGGTAGAAATAGAAATAATGGCAAGGTGTAAAAAAGGTGTTGCTGGCCTGTGTTATTCCAAGTTCAATAGCTAGTGAAATAGGCCATAAAGTGATAGCTACATCCCGACATGATTATTTGTTAGCTGTTCTTTCCTGCTGCAGTCATAAAGAGAATAATAGGAGTAGCATAGAGCCGAGGAGAGACACTCTTTGGGGTGGTGGTTTCGAGCTCCTCGATGCTGTGAGGTGTAAAATTAGATTAGTTAGATTAGTTCGTTTTATTTATTGGTAGTTAGTTTAGTTTGTTTTATTTAGTTTTAGTTAGATTAGTTCTCTCTTTGGTTTTCTTAGGACCTTAGATCGGCTAACGGAGCCGCTAAACCCGTCAGGGTGGTTCATCCCAAATGGCTTGGGTTATTAGACAACCCCGGACCGGTTCCACTCTCTTAGTTGACGGACGGTCAATTTCACCCGTCAACAGGGTGTCAAGCCATTCATTTATCAAATTTTTAGGTATTTCCTATAAAATCTCTTAATGTCCATCAAACTCTCAGAATGTGACCTCTCCTTCGTAAGCATAGAAATGCAAACAACCATTATTTATGACATTGAAAAAAGACTCAAGGAGCTCCAAAGCCAATTCCCATTATTCATTTTGCAAAATTTGAAATTACATGTTATCCCGTGGCCATTTCTCAAGTTAGTTTTATTTTAGCAGACATTGAAAAACACTTCAGGACAATTTTGAACTCTCCCACCATGAAAAATCAATGTTAAGCCATCAATCTTATCTTATATTTCTTCCCCTTGGAGCATGATCTGTAAATAGTAAAGCCTAATTATGTTGTTTTTTGGAGTAAAAATAAATATAAATTAATATGACATGGATTGGGAAGTAATGCATGGAACCACATGTCATTCCAGTGCAACATGAAGTGACTAACATTGAGTCAACTCCTTCCATGGTGTGGCACTATCTTGGAATACAAATAAATATAGCTTAATTACCAAGCAAGGGAAGTACATATTGGAATCTAAAGTGAGGGAAAGGGCCATTTTTAGGTGCCATTGATAGGGAGATTCTCTTCCCAATAGTCAATAATCCTTTCGGTAGGGGAAAACAATAGGAGGTTGCATTTTTTTGACATTCTTCAAACTATACTATAGAGAGAGAATGGTCCATCTAGCACCCTTCCAAACTTCACTTCACTTAGGGCCTTAGTGACGATGTCTCTCTAAGATCCCTCCATGATTTCCCTACCCCTCGTAGGGGTTCACATCTTTGTATTTGTTCTTGGGAAGGTTCAAAAGGAGAAAATCACTCAAATGAACCACTGTCATGGTAGAATGAACATCAAATTTTTCTCGATCGAAGGTATGTTGATTCAAGGTATCGATTGCGTCTAGATTGGAGGATTCTAAGTTCTCAATGAAATCCTTGAAGAAATTAGAATTGATACTGAAAGAAATCAAAATAGACATGTTGTATTTTAATTTGAGTTAGTGAAATTAGACAAAAAGGCAGTGAAAAATGCAGGTTATATAATGATTTAATCACCTCTTTTTTTCAAGGTTAAAATTTCAACTTGTCTGGAAGGACAACCTTAACGCCTAGTACCATTGCATTAACAACCTTAAAATCAAACCCCAAATTGAAAAGTGGTGCTATCAATGACAAACCGCCTTTTTTAGGTTAAAATTACAAACTATTTGGAACCATGACATTGACAACATTTATCTTTGCAACCAAACTTTGAAAATCAACCCTTGATTCAAAAGGAGGTACTACTAATAACACCTTTTTTTTTTGGGCTTAAAATTATAACATTTTGAAATGATGTCCTAAAAACCCTATACTACTACAAAAAAAATTATATAAAAAAGTAAAAACTAAGAAAAGAGGGGGAAATAAATAAAAATCAGAGAGAAAAAAATGAAAAATATAAGGGAAAACCATGCCTTTAAAAGAGAAACATAACATAATTTAAAAAAAAGAGGGAAAAATGAAAAAAAAAGTCCCTCACACCTAGCCTTCTTTTAAAAAAATCCAAAAAAATGAAACTAAAATTTGATTAAAAAACACACATTTTAAAAAGGGCCAAAACAAACCCAAATTTTAAAAGAATAAAAAAATAATAATAATAACAAATTGAAAAAAAAAACAAATTTGAAAATAAAATAAAAATATAAATTTTAAACCCAAAAAAACTAGAAATAAAAATAAACAAAATAGAAAAATAAAATGAATGGAGTGGGGTGGGGGATGATTCTCAGAATTCCCCCAATACCCCTACCCCCTCCTACTCACCATTCTCCCCCTTCCCATTGCTTAAAGGAATGGTGGGATCCCTCTTTCCCCCGCTTCTCCCCATGCCTATCACTTCAAGGAGTGGTGGGCCACTCCTTTAAGAAATAGGTGAGGGGAGAAATGGGGAAGGGAGGGGGGATCATGGGGTATGCAGACATGGGAGGTTCAGAAAGGGAGAGTCAATATGAGGGTGTGATTTCGAGAATAATCCCCCCCCGCCCCCATCGCTCCTTTAAGCAACAGGCAGGGAGAGAAGGCGTGGAGGGAGGGGGTGGAAGAGGGAATGTCAGTGTGGGAGGTTGGGAAAAGGGAAGTCAAGGTGCAGGGTGCAATTCCAAGAACCCCCCACCTCTGTCCCCCGGAGGGGGGAATAAGGGGGAATGTATACATGGGAGGTTGGGAAAGGGAGAGTCAAGGTCAGGGTGCAATTCCGAGAATCCCCCCACATTTAAAAAAAAAAAAAAACTCCATTCATTTTATTTTTATCTATTTATTTAAAAAAAAATATATATTCTTTTGAAATTTTTTTCTAATTTGGATTTGTTTTATTTTTAAATTTACCTACTGATATATTAATTAGTATACAAAAAAAAGTACATTCTTTCTAGACTATCTGTCAAACCTTTGATAATTCAGCCTGTGCTATTTTCCAATATTAACAAAACTATTCATAATATCAACATAACTATCTAGCATATAAGATCTAAATATAACAATATAAAGATAATAACAATTATTTCTGAGACAAACATTTGCCAGCCAACAATTTGTTTCATGAATAAGAAAGGATATTTCCCACGTAATTATAAACATAAAGGATTGAGAAAATTTAACTTAGACCAGTGAGTGAGGTCACCAATCCTCTATGTCAGAGGTAGAGTATACATAAATGTAGAATGGATTAGCATCTACTTAGGACTTCAAGGACAGTTCCAAGTCTTCCTGAGCCTACTCATGCTCCACAACTTCCATTCCCCAAATAGTCTTGACCAAAGCTTCATATTTGTCCTCTAAAATTTCCAATTTGTTCAAGATGGCTTGCTTCTAGACACATTCTTCTATGAGTTGAGCTATGAAGGATTTGTTGTGCCAGTATAACTCCACAAACTTGAAGTATTTTGTATCTATGTTATGAGAAATCCCTATATCTATAACCCAATCCATTAGCTCTGCATCAATGTCATTAGATGAGATCTTTTGTAACACACCTAACCCCTGAGTACCTTTCCTAGGGATGGGGCATTCGAATTTTCATCTTCCTTCTTAAATCAGAACCTTCGTTTATGTCTCTATTGTATTTCTGCTCACCAAGAGCTCTCCAACCATGGTTAGCATGCTCCTATCGAAGTTCAAGAGAGAAATACATGCTCCGGTGAAGGATCTTCGAGTGTTCATCGGTTGAGATCCACGTAGTATCCACAAGAATCCATTACCAAGTTCTCTCCTCTCACAGGGAACATCCATTCCTTACCTAAGCCAAATACTAGTTCAATATTCATCTAATCATACCAATTGTATAGGGATTCGACACTTCGGTGCTACAACACTTCAACACTTCGGCGCTAAACGCCTCTTTACTGTCTATGTGCTTTACCTCCAGAGTCCCAAGCTCCCAAAGTCCCGTGAACTTTCCACGTGGCTCCGGCCTTCGGGCCTTTTGGTCCCTTTAGAATACTACACTCCTAATCCTCAGGAGTCCTGAAGTGCCAGACTCCCAGAGTTTCAGTTGCTTCACCAACCACTCTAACTAGGTGGGCACTTACCAAGGGCTAACACGTAGAAGGGGCTAGGGGTGACACATGTCACATATCAATGGGTTTATAGGGTATGTGATACGCACGAATCCAGGTGACACGTGGCACGTCAAACTTGGGTCCACGTCACCCTAGGTGATGTCACTATGCCATGTCACTTCGGGTTGATAGCCTTCTAACACCCCTCAGATCTCACGGTCGAGATTCATCCATGTAGATCCATAGATCTTCGTCTCTTGTTACTTCGTGACTCCAGCCTTCTGGGGTTTTTTTATGCAAACTCCTCCTTTCTTCCGGAGTTGGTCAGTGCTAGGTTGACCATAGTCTAGATCTAATGGTTAGTAAAAGTCCCGAAGCACCCTTGAATTGACGACTCTCATCACTTCGGGCTTTGAAGATTATATCAATGGCTGAGAGGGATCCCAAAGAATCCAAGGATTGACGATCCTCATTACTTTGTAACTTCAGCCTTCGGGTATTTTGGTGTTACAACACCCCTGTCCTCCCAAAGTGGTCAATGTCGGGCTGACTACATTGTAAATCTGATAGCTAGTAAAGAACCTGAACGATCCCTAGATCTACGGTCTTGGTCACTTCGCGGCTCCGGCCTTCGGGTATTTTGGCTTTACTGCCACTCCATTCTCCCAAAGAAGGACTTTATTGAAGTACCATGTGCGGGTCCATCCTCCTGAATGATCAGGCGGTAGGCAGGGCTCCTAACGATCTCCCCCCAAATCTACGACTCTCCTTTACTTCGCAACTTCGATGTTCGGGTAGTTTGATGCTATGGAATCTCCATTTTCCTGAAGTGGTATTCTGTTGAAGTCGCCTCGGGGTAGATCTAATGGCTGCGAGAACCATCGAACATTCTCGATCGGTGGCTCACTCTACTTCGCGATGGGGAGTTGGATCCCAGTTTAGTTGGTAATATAGGTTCATCTGAAAACTAGGTTAACCTCCCAATGTCGGTCGACCTTACAAGTAACCATGACTCTCGGTCACCTTCAGTCGGTTTGTGACCATTTGGGGCCGACAATACTCCGAAGTCTCGGACTTCCGGAGTTTTGAAGCTAGAAGGACTTATCTCCCTTAGGATTAGCATAGGGTTCTTGGGTGTTGGTCATATGGGTCCTTCTAAACTCTTGCAAGTTAAACACATCTTACTCATCGTGAACTTGCTAAGTAGTTGGGCATGATGTTCTGGTTTCACAAAAAGGAGTCTGAAGGCGATATATTCTTCAAATCGACAAGGTCTGATTGATGCAATGCTTTCTATCCCATCCCTCCTATAGGTTTACGTCCCAAGACGTCTCGAAGGCTAAACTGGGGCATATAGATAATCAATCAGAAGCATAATTCCACAACAAGATAAATGCATACACATAACTTGATCATTCAATTTAGAGACTACTCTTAGATGTATAATACATGCATTCATTCATTATTCCATTTTCAAATCACAAAGTATGGAAACACTTATCAGAACCAGAAGACGTGATGGGACTGCTGAAAGGGGTGTCTGTTTCAACCCAACCATAGGATTAGTCACTCCTAAC
>JASDQU010209565.1:16886-27021 GCA_032191745.1 Picea mariana
TTATCAATGGGCTATGCATAGATAACCGATTCACCTCAGAGATAACTCTTAACAACTTCAGAAGCCATACCATTTGGAGCAAAGTTTTCTGTTTTGAAGTTTTGAAGAGTTAGGATGAAGGATGAGATATTTCTCGTCAAGGCTAATGTTGCTAGCATATCAGCGCAAGGAATTAAAGAGATAAACCAGGATAATAGTTGATTGGAGGAGGGCAAATTGTGCAGGCACGTGGGATTGGAAATAATAGCTGTCGTAGCTCTTCAAAAATCAGAATCGGATTCACAGTAAGATGCATGAGAAAGGGAGCAAGCTCTAGGCTAACAAAAAACTTAGCAGAGGAAGCCAAAACATTGGCAACATTCGGAGCGGCATGACGAATGGTAGTAGAGTGTAAGCTTACTTACTTAAAATCAATATTGAAAAGTAAAATCCAAGAAAATAAGTTGTTCATATGCCGACATACGCAGTGCATAATCTTAGCAGAGTGAATAACAACCACAAATAAGGAGTCTGTAAGTAAGATTGAGAGTAGGAGATATCGTAGTTATTAAGAATGCAAGAAGGTTCTATATCATTGCATGTTGCATTAGAAAAATTGTGCGAATAACTCTATTAGAATTTCATTTCCATATCAGAAGTAAAGTTCAATAGTAAGCACAAGAATGTTGAACTCTGTAATAGAGCTTTTGTAGACCAAGTAATGCTTGCAACAGTAGAGTTCAGAGATTGTAAGCAAACTTTTTTATTTGCAGACTACTAAAAGAAGATTGGAGTTTTATTCACGAAGAGGAGGTTTCACTAGTATAAACCTCCTTACATATTGTGTGATATTATAATTTGTGTTTTGACAATATTGAATATCTGCACTAAAATTTAAGTTTGCACACACATGACAAACATAATGGGCGTATTTAATCAAAACCTGAACTGAGTTCCATTTAGATATTCCGACTCTCCCACTGGATTTTAAATCACCCCATCTACCTGTTAAAGTTTGCAGATGAGTGAGTCATTCTCCAAGACTGCCTTGTGTAGGATGACTTGAGACTTGGGGAAGAGCCTTATTTGAGACAAAGAAAAAAGTCTTGTGAGCTTTGTATAAGCAAAAACCAAGACAAGAGTATGTTGATCAGTTTTATTTGTGGCAACACTGAGTGACCTCATGTGTTGAGGTATTTCCTTGTGTAGGAAAAAGTGGTGTGAGAGGTTTTCCTAGGCCAAACAATTGACCATGAGTGGAGAACTAGATGGTCACATCCTAAGACAAATGATCTTTCTTGTACGTGAGATGCAAATGATGTATATGTAATGAGCTAGTATGATGGCATGTGAGACCATGACTGCCATGAAAGACTTGTGATTGTTGGAAGAAAAGAAGAGAGTCCATCCTATAGAAAAGTCGAGTTGCAAAGATGAGCTGCAAGTCAAGTTGCAAAAGTCGAGTCATGCAAAGACGAGTTGTCAAGTTCGAATTGCAAAAGTCGAGTCATGCAAAGACAAGTTGTCAAAGAGTTGAGTTGTCAAATTCGAGTTGTCAAAGTTGAGTCATGCAAACTCAGTTACAAAGCAAAGTCGAGTTGTCAAGTAGTTTGTGTGTAAAGTCAAGTTGGTAAGTTGAGTTAAAAAAGTCTGCATGTAAAGTTGAGTTGACGAGTTAATAAAGTCTGCATGTAAAGTCTAGTTGACAAGTTAATAAGGTCTGCATGTAAATTCAAGTTGGTAAGTTAAGTTACAAGGATGAGTTGTAAAGTTTGCATGTAAATTCGAGTTGGTAAGTTAAGTTACAAAGATGAGTTGTCAAGTTTGCATGTAAAGTTGAGTTGGTAAGTTGAGATACTAAGATGAGTTATCTTAGTTAAGTCAAGTGATGAAGACAGTTTCCATAGCGAGTTATGGAGAAATAATTGTTATTAATAAGACTCCTCAACACTTTAAAAAGTGACATTGAATACTCATTGAAGTCACAACAAATAAGGAAGCTCTGCT
Source organism: Picea mariana (assembly GCA_032191745.1). NCBI lineage: Eukaryota > Viridiplantae > Streptophyta > Pinopsida > Pinales > Pinaceae > Picea > Picea mariana. Next base: position 18,873 of record JASDQU010209565.1, read on the forward strand.
CCTTGTGGGATCTTTGCACCAAGGACAATTTACTTTCAGGTTTCAGGATGCTAACTTCTACAAGAATTTGAGGTAACTTTAAAGCTAGATCTAGACAACAAACTCTCATTGTTGTAAGCATGTGTGGTTGTGGTAAAATTGTGTTTGTTCCTAGCTTATTTATTTGATAATAAAAAAGATCATTTGTTCATTTTTTCCCTCAAGCTTGAGAGTGTTTTTCTAGGGTCAAATCCTTGTGTTATCATGCATGTTTCTATTCTATTTTTTATCATGTATCTCTGCGTGTTCAGTGTGAATAAATTATAAATCAACAAGAAGTATTTTTTAAGAAATATTACAAATCCAAACTACATTTAAATTTCAACATGGTATCAGAGCTATGGGCGAATAGTCACCGAGTTTTGCAGCGAGCTTGAGCTCACGGAAGGTTCTTACAGAGAATTATTTAAAGAGGACAATTCATATTTGTTGAAAAGTTACTGTGAAGATGACATCTATCTCAGTGAAGGCTGAAGACAGGGTTGAAGGAGCTTCCAAATTCAATATTTGGAAGGTAAGGGTTTGTTATAACCCTAAATTTCTCTACACATGCATACCTAGCCTTTGGCCCTCTTGCTTGAATTTTTCGTCAAAGCACTACTAATTTTTTCTTCTAAAAAACCCATTTTTTGAAGATTTAAGTGCCCTGCACCAATACTTCATGGGTACATACGCTTGCTACACCACTACAACCTGCGTACATACGCATGCTAGACCATTACAACCCACGTATACTTGCAAAATTTGCAAAAAATATAAAAGTTGTAAGGAATTTGTTGAGATTACGGGCTATTGGGTAGTTTCCCAACTAATCCACCTGCTATAGCCCGTCACCCAATCAAATAACCATCCTTTTGTCATATAAGAGGAGGTGTTGGGGTGTCATTCCACATCTAGACATAAGAATGGTGAAAATCTACCTGTTTCACATCCGCTCGCCTAAGTTAATTGCAACCCTTTTGTGAGAATTGCCTCAACATTCCCCAATTAGCCCTTCTTCCTCCATCAAAACCCTTTCACTTCCCAAGAAGAGATCACAAGGTTGAGAGGAGAATCCATACAAAGGTGCACTTGGAGCTTGGTGAAGAGGAGTCTGGACCAGGTTTGTGGAGTAGTATTCAACTTTGGTTGTAAAGGTATAATCATTAAGTTATTAATAAAAAAATTACTTTTCCTGTCCCAAATCATGGTGTATTGAATGCTATTATTTGTTTATGTTTTGACATTCTAACATCTAACTTTAATTTATATATGAAATAGCATGCTTGTAGTTTTATGTTTGTCAATTATTGAATGTAGGTCAGCCTTGGGAGGAGGCATGCAATTAGTGAAGCTTTCAAGTGTGAGGGTATCATCACCGTACGTGGAGTAGAGGTATGGTTATCGGATCCCCCTTATATTTTATTTTCTTGTATGATTTTTGGTATGTTTTGGGTAGTTTAAAGAAGTAGTTGACTTTTAGACGATTAATTGATCTGCCTACATTTTGAACCTTGGTGTAGTTGTTATTGGATAAATCAGTGAATGCAGACATAAAATTGTAGAGCCATCATTAGTGTGACCAAAATAATGTGTAACAATAGTCATAGGGGGGTTTTCCAGCTAGCAGAACTGGTGACCATACTGGGGAAGCCTCTATGATTTTAGAGGATTTTTGGGTGTTTGATTGGTTGTTCTGCCTTTCAAGTTTTTGTTGAGTCTTCTGGTCACCTTCTACTGCCATACCAATTCTCCCTGCCCTATAATTTTGTTTGTTTTATTTATTTTTTGAGGAAGTATAGAGGTGTGCATGCCCCACTTTGGGTCAGCCCACATACATACATGCCTTGTTCAGTAAACAACCATCGTAAATACACAGGTTGTTGAAGAAACAATAACGTACCTGGTTCAAGAAATTGTTTTCAAAAAAGAGGCAACCAACCTCTTTCCTGATTGAGGTTCATACTTCTCAGGGTTTCTTGTCAGATTTTAGAGTCTCTATTTTTATAGCCATAGCTTGGGTTAGAATTGATCTTACTTATCTTTTTGAAGCTTCTTGTGATTACTTCTGAAAGGGTTTTAAGCGAGTCTTTGAATTATTGATCTGTCTATTTGGTTTCTTTAGTGATTCCCTGTGATCTATAGTGGGCCAAAGATCTGTTTCATTCAGTTTGGTAAAGTAGTTGGAGTTAGTTATTTTACTAGAAAGGAAAAAGAGTTGATTTTTTAATTTCTTTACTGATTTCTTGAAACTTAAGTAGCTTGTAGTCAAGAGAAATTTATTTTTAGGTCTTCTTGTTAAACATATTGGAAAAAGTTAGTTAAAGAAAAGTTGGTTACAAAGAGTTAGTTGTAAATCTTTACTTTTGACTAGAAGTAATTTTTCTTTAAGAATTTCGTCTTTTTCTCTTCTTTTTGTCTCTCATAACATCACTAGTTTCACCGCCATATCCTTTGAGTTAAACAAGACATTAAAACAAAGTCTAAATCTAAAATTAATTATAATTTTATGTTTGTACAGTCAACTAACTAGTTTAAGGTTAGGCCCCTGAATTAGGTAGGAGAGGAAACTCTTCAAGGTCATTAAACAAATATTGGAGTCAGAGATAGGGAGTGTTAAAGTATAGTGGCATGAAAATTATCTAGGACCCCCCTCTAACATAGGGGATAAAAACGAGGTCACGTGAGGAAAGGAAATAGAGACAACCCCTCCAAATTCAAACTAAATGTAGTGGGGAACGCATATTGAGGATTTGTAATGGGAACAATATCGCTCGCATTTTCCTACGAAGCTTCGTGGATCTCAAATTCATTCGAGATCCTTTGTTGTCTTCCGAACCACTTTCTTTCAATACCCTCGATAGGTTTCGGACTTGTTATCCTTCTCATTGAGTTCCACCCGACTGTCGATTGTACCCTCCTGGTGATTGTTTGTGAGCTGACAACTTAGTTACCTATATTATAGGGACTTACATAGGTGACTACGGGGGTATACTACAGTACCTAGGGCAGACGTCGGGTCACACTTTACATAGTATACCTAGAGGGCACTTCTATGTTTGAGTTGCACTTGCACTGGTAAGTTTCTCTAGTGTTGGTTGGCGTAACTTTTTTCCAACTAGATAGTGGTTTTCTTGGTCTATATTACAGAAAATTTTCTAGTGTGTGTTTGGTTTTAAACGCTTGTTAAAGCCTTAGTGTGTTGTTGATATTTTCACAAATTGGAAGATCAAGAGCTCTGACGGTCATGAAGGCTTTATGACCTTGCGCTAGTTTCTTTAGAGCCACCACCGCCACTGTTACGGTGAAGACTTGGCCAACAAGGGTCAGTCAAAGCAACTAGGCCGTAGGAAACTATGCCTGAGGCTCTTCCGAGAGGAGATTACTTGAATCCAAAGGAACCTACTATTTTTGACCTTGGAGCGAAATCTCTCGGGCCAGTCAACCCTACAATCACTTACTTGTCAGGACCAATCTTGGTACAAGTTGTCCCTCCAAGGATGACACCTTACGAGCATCAGATAATCTTGCAAGAAGTCATGGAAGAAAATGATGCTACTTCATCCGAGAGTCTTCATACTCCCATTTCCACTACTACCATATGGGGTATGATTCCTCCTAACCCACCTTCGTCGGTCCAGACCGTAGTGATATCGACCCCTTCTACCTCAGGCAGTGGTTTGATACCATCATTGGCAGTGACCACTGCTTCATTTACGCAATGTGCCACAGGCCCTCCATTTTCATATCAGATGCCCAAAAATGATTCTAACTCCATGCTTACCTACTCCACCTTACAGGCCATGGGTCTAGAGACAGGGAGCTCAAATGCTCCCATCAAAGGGCCTACTAGGGGCACTTCAATGTTCTACCTTACGGTGGGGGTCATATACCTCCTCCATCCCCCTCGCTCAGTGGTCCTTTCCAGCAACCCATTGGGTTAAATGCTAACTACAGCTTGTTTGGAGCAGACAGTTTAGGACCTTCTTCTTACACTACATCATTGGGATCCATGTTGTTCTCTTTGTTCGATGTGTTTGGTAATAACGCTTTTTATTTCGCTCTCGTCTCTGTTAGGGGAAACCCTAGTTTTGGGCAACATAATCCTATGTAGGGTACTATTCTTACACATGGGGCAATTATAGGAGTTTTCTCCTCACAAGGACTTTAGAATCCTTGGGACGGATTAGTTCCCTCGCAAGTGATGTCAGCTGGGGGGAACCCCTTCCATGGTCAATGGAACCCTGGGCAAGTCTCAATACCTATGCACGTTGGATCGGTTGGGGGCATCCCCTTCCAAAATCTTTGGAACACAATGTAGGGAGTAATCGTCGTCCAACCCACTTCATCCAATTATGGGAATCAGCCAATGATATCCCAAGAAATGTAGTCTTTGTATGTTAGTCAAGGCCACGGTTTTTACCATAACCCTAGCCAACAACCCAACTTTTTCTAGCAAACTGGTGCCTGTCAAACTCTAGGACACCTTTTTCCTGTACATAGTACCCAACCCAAACTATCATTTCTGGAAATGTTACATCTTCCAGACTTGTCAAGGTTGCTTAGCGACCCAATTTTTCATGATCTGCATTGGCCCCCCATGCCAACCAAGTTTCCCTCGAATATTCCAAAATTCGAACGCAATCCTGGCGAAGACCCGGATGATCACGTGACAACCTTCCACTTATGGTTCTTGTCAAAATTGTTGTGAGACGACTCTGTATAGTTGTGCCTTTTTCAATGCACTCTTATCGGGGGTGCCACAAAATGGTATATTGAGCTCGACCACTCAAGGTATTCTTACTTTAGGACTTGGAAATGGTCTTCCTAAACCATTTCCAACTACTCATGAGATGCGATGTCGACACTGAGTCACTGGCCAAATTTGAGCAGACTAAGGCTGATCATATCTCAGATCACATCCGAGAATGGAAACATTGGAAGATCTTGATTAAGGTAGAAGTCCCACCGGCATTTTTGGTGGAGTGGTTCCTGAAGTCTTTGGTACCATTTTTATCCAAGGATGTTGCAACTTCGGGAGTGTTTTCAGAGGAGGAGGCGATAATGAGAGCACAACAACTCCAACTGATTTACTCTAAGTCTGTCTTACTCTGATAGTTTTCCATATGCGCCATGATCTATCCTGGACAAGGCCAAACAAAAGTCTAGACCACATGTCAATTGTATAGTTGGTTCAACACAAGGAAATTCCACTGATCTATTGTAAAATCAATTGCAACAATTGTCGATATAACAAACAGCGTCCAACTAGACCATTGTTTCATTTGTTCCCCCTACCCAAATGTCAAACATACACAGTGTGTAGTTGACGAACCCAAAGGCCAACCAACATCTTGAAGAAAATAAAAAACAACGAAACAAGAAGTGTAAAGGGGATAAGAAGGCTAATAACAATGTTGGTGGGGGAAATACATAGAAGAGAAAGTTGAAGTATTCATGTAACCTTTGCACAGAAGACCATCCAACTCACCTATGCCCTCTACTTGCGGAGACCTAGAATTTATAGGCACAACAATATCTTGTTGTGTTAAAGAACCCATTTTCACATGGGAAAAACATGGATCAAGCCTCAACATATTCAAGTGCAGAAGGGGGCAGTCAAGGACCCCCCGCATCTACTGGTAATACCTCGATGTTATGAACATAAAATATACATAAATAGATATTCATAACATAATAATAGTTAATAAATAATAATTATTAATAATGAAAGGTCATGTCTCAAAGGACATGACTATTGGTAAAGAGCACCCCTGCATGGGTATATAAGCAAGCCCTCATTCTCAATTGTAATCATCTTCTATATATTATTATTCATTCTTATTACATATATATTTGTCCATATGGATTTGGTTACTGTATTCCAGATATTTTGGATTATTCTTGTGTGAGCGAACTTTGTTTGTCTCATTTGGTATCAGAACCAGGTTTTCCAGTGCTTATGCTTTGAGGACAAAGCATTTTTAAGGGGAAGGCAATGTTATGAACATAAAATATACATAAATAGATATTCATAACATAATAATAGTTAATAAATAATAATTATTAATAATGAAAGGTCATGTCTCAAAGGACATGACTATTGGTAAAGGGTACCCCTGTGTGGGTATATAAGCAGGCCCTCATTCTCAATTGTAATCATCTTCTATATCTTATTATTCATTCTTATTACATATATATTTGTCCATATGGATTTGGTTACTATATTCCAGATATTTTGAATTATTCTTGTGTGAGCGAACTTTGTTCGTCTCACTCGGTCGCGAATGTTTACATGTTGAAAGGTGATGCTCATATAACAATCAAGACTCGATATTATGAAATGTTGGAATCTAATGAAAAGGGTAAAGAAGACACAAACCCACTAGTTCCTCTCCAGATTGAGAAGACGATGGGAGAAACAATGACATGCATCCCCAAAGGTGCGTTCAAGAAAGATTTTCATAATCTGAACATGAGGGCTGCCTAGAACTACTTTGTTTTGGAAGATTTGGTACAAACCCCTTGGACGATGTCCGCTTTGGAGGTCCTCCAAAGCTTCCCTTCGTAGAGAAAGGATTTGTTATCCGCCTTTGGATCTATAAAGACTTGTAACCCAAGAGCGATTGTTCTCGATCCAATCAACTTGAAACCTTGTCTTCCTTAACACGTTGTGTTTCATATAGTAGCAGCTTACACCACAAAATATTTTACTCAGAATATCTTTCGTACAGTGGTTGATGAGGGCACCTCAACTTGCATGATTTCATTGGCGTGTTGGAAGGACATTGGCCATCCTATTTTGTCTATGTCTCCTACATTCCTTACTATTTTGTACGGTTGTTCGTTCAAAACACATGAAATGATTCTTTCTTTCCTTGTAAATTTCGGAGGGAATACTGTGTGCATTGAAGTTGAAGTGGTTGATGCGCCTCTCGACTACAACCTTCTTTTAGGAAGGATTTGGACCTATGAAATGCATTCAGTGGTTTCCATAGTTTTTTGGGTATTTTTGTTTCCACATGAGGGTCGAATCGTGACCATTGACCGGTTGTCCTTGTCCCATTCCGACCCTTCATCTGGGGCATCCATGGTCCCAATTATTGATAGCCCTCAACCTGACACTATTAATGTCTGGGTGTTAATGTTTAATCCATTATTTTAGTTGTTTGCATTTCATTAGATAACAATAGCATAATCCAAGATCACTGAGAAATACACAATCACAAGAGACACAACATTTATCCTGAGAAACCCTCTAGGGGAAGAAAACCCCGCAAAACTTCCTTAATATAGATATCCAATACAATTCCAAGAGATCTCTTAAACTAATATAGAAATTCCTCTCCCAAATACGCGCCACTCTCTCTCTCCTTCTTCTCCAACAATAGATCCAAAACTTGTCTCTCAATGAGCAAGTGAGTTGTATTTCTAAGTGAGGCGCTAGCCTCCTTATTTATCTTAAACTGGCACATGTGAAGTGTCTCTTCACTGGCAGGGCTAACTTCTCCCACTGGGTGGGCCTCTTTAATATCTATTGGGGCCAACTTCTTATTTTACCTATTATAATTAACATTTGACCAATCCACAAAAGGGGATTTGGTCCTATTACAATAGCTAACAAGATAAATCCACAATGGGGATTGATCCAAAGAATAATATATCAAATAATAAGAATAGTCCTTATAGTTACATTATTTCAACACTCCCCCTTAACAATAAGGGTATTCTTCAGCAACATCATGCAAGAGAGAGAGGATAACATCATCAACAACATCAAGTGGGTGAGAGGACAACATCATCAATATCATCTTGGAACACCGACTGGCGTATCTATAAATCATTAGAATTTTTCTTCATCGGCAACATCATCATTCTCAAAGGAATGCCATCATCATCTACATCAATATGTATTAGTATAAAAACCGATACATCATCATCATCACAAGACAAGGCTGGCTCATCATAATACAATACTAGATTTATGTCACAGCTGTCAAGCTGGAATCTCAGTACTTGTCTCATCTCAATGTCTTTCTTTACCTCACAGCACTCAAGCTGGAAGCAAGATACTAGATTGGATTTATGTCACAACTATCAATATGGAAGCACAATACTCGTCTCATCTCAT
>JASDQU010209565.1:28063-38273 GCA_032191745.1 Picea mariana
TGGCTTTGGTCTTTTCACATGTCTCGTAGTTCCTTGGGGAACACCGTACTTCTCTCCATCTTGAATAAGCTCTCTAGCCCAAGCTAGATTTCTTTTATGGAGGCTCGTTATCTGAGGAGGTTCTTGCACTTCTACTATATCATGGTCTTCTAGGAGTTCCTCATCACTCAAAGTTGCGACTTCCCTCACTAGTTCTGCAGCTCTGGGAACCTTCCTCATTGTAGTACTGGGGATTACGGGTTCCTCTTCATATACTTCTTCAAGTTGGCATAGTTTATAGTTCTTGAGTCCTGCATCTTCATCAAAGGTCATATTCCTGTTGATCTCAATGTGATATTGACCTAGTATATAGATTTTGAAGGCCTTGGAGACCTCACAGTATCCCACAAATATTCCCTTCTTTCCTGAAGGTTCTAGCTTGTTTCTCTTTTCTTTAGGTATATAAATAAACACTGGACAACCAAATATTTTGAGATGGCTTACCTCTGGCTTCTTTCTGGTGAACATCTCTTCCAGTGTCTTGAGCCCAAGTACACTATGGGACAATCAGTTCTGCACATATATAGCTACCATTGATGCTTCTGCCCATAAGCACATAGGAAGATCTTGATCATGAATCATAGTCTTCACAGCTTCCAGTATGGTTCTGTTCTTTCATTCAACTACACCGTTTTGTTGAGGATTATAGGGAGTGGTGAGTTCCCTCTTGATCCCTGTTATCGCACAGTTTGTAGCTGGGTCAAATGGCTATAAGATAGATTTTCAAGCTGGCATAACAGGAACATATCCCATCCAATGTCACCTCGATGGGAAGGTTCTTTCTCTTTAGGGAGGTGAGGCCCAAGGGAGACATCCCCGGTGACCTGGGACTTTGAAGAGGCAAAGGTTAAAAGGACAATGGTAAAGTTCCCCCTTCACAGGTCACCACCAAAACAGATAATCTAGCTAAACAACCAATAATAAAGTGAATCCCCAATGAAGAACACCTATCTAGAATAGACCAACATCAAACTAATATATGCAAGCTATATTTCAATGGGTTAGTACTTCATAAGACTATCTGGTAAATATATATGAGCAATATGGAAATAAATGTTGACAAAGTCAATGTTTATCAATAGCAATAAAAGATATGACACTCCACCAATAAATATTGGAACAATCTGGCATTCAAGGTAACCAATTAACACTTTATTCAATTAATGCCTAAACCACCATTCAATTGCTCTTAAAACAGGACATTGTTGTAGTAAAGATGAAATATTCAAGTGTGACATAAACAACTTAGGGTTAGTAGGTTAGGGTTAGTGTAGTTAGGGTTTCAATTCAAAAGGTTTGATAGTGTTTTATATTCAATTCTACGTCAACGCTGAAGGTCTAAGATCAGTGCCTTGGGGTTAATGGAGTCAATTTAGCAGAGGACACAAGGGTTGAAGGAGGATGGATAAGGACTATAGGGAAGAGTTATGAAGTGTTGTTATGGTAGGGCCTTAGAATCAAAACCCTAGGGGAGAGAGGTTTACTCTGGTGTTGCTAAATAAAGGCCTCGTGCTCTCTCCTCCTTCCTTAGGTTGACCTGGAAAATATGACTAGCATAAAAGATAAATCAAGACAAGAGAGCGCAATGAGGGAGAGTGTTGCTATAACAAGGCTCTATCATCAAACCCTAAAAGAAAAACGGCCCTAGGTGTAGGTAACCTAGGCCTGGGATGTCTCCTCCTTATTGACCTCTGGAAAGTATGGCTAGCTCAGGGAGAAGAGGAAATGAGAGTGTAGCTATGGCTAGGCTCTTTCTTCCTTCTTCAATGGCTGAAAATTTCTCTATTAGGGGACATGAGACAAGGACCTACTTGTGTTCTTGTCACCTAGGGTTTTGATTCATAAAACTATAAATACATGTAAGAAAATAAGACTACAACCATTCAATCAAGAAGTTTTGCATAAAAATACTTACAACTCATCAAGAAATAAACATGCAAACCCTAGTTGTAACACCTTCCTTCAAGAGAAACACCATAAAATGCCAAGAAATGCCTTCCTTCAACAAGTGTGCCTCACTAAACCAACAAAAATACCCGAGTAGGGCACTAAAAAACAGACCTCACTAATGAGTGAGTGATGAATCATGATAAAATGAGGCTAAAATTCCTCAATATATAGTGTATCAATGACCTAATTTACTTTTTAGGTCATAAAATGGCCGACAAGGCCAGAATATCAAAGTAATATTGTTTTTACATTAAATGTTCATTTAAAAACCCTTGACTGAGAAAAAGTAAGATGTCGAGCCACACTGAGGGAGACATTAGACCTTTTTAGGGAAAATGCAACACCAAATGCCAAAACGTTGGCCCTGTTTGGGCCTCCCAATCATGCCACACGTGTCAACTACCTTGTCAAATTGTCACACATTCAAGGTGAATGTCATGAGCTCCTATGTGACATCTTGGGCCATCCAGGGAAAATGTTTCACTAGAAGTGGGTCAACCCCCCTAGGCTAGGCTCTACCAAAGTGCCTCTAATGAAACGTCCTCTTCTTCTCCGGTGCAAAACCCTGATCAAACACCATCCTATCTTTGCCCCATGATGGGGTCCCAACATCCATCTGGTGGGCTCTTCAGCCCCATGGAGGTCCGAATTGATCATCTCCCCATGTGTACTGGTCCAAATGGTACCTGTCTGTCGGGCATGGTCTTGCACATCAAAATCTACACCCTCCATGGGCTCATTAGTCATGGATCATAGAAATGTCAATCACATATCATCATTAATATTATTAAACATATGCATAAAAACATTGATACACTGGTTAATAGCTCAAATACATTACAAAAACCTACAATACAAGATCAAAGAAAAAGACAAGACGTCCTGTTGAGCTAGTATCCACAAGAAAAGGGAAGTCTCCAAGAAATTTTCATCCAAGCCATGTAAGTGAGGTGATGTGGCTAGGGGATGTCTAGTCATGTGGGTGAAGTGAGAGCCAAGGATGCATGATGTTATTTGTAGGTTCCTTTGTAGAAGGTGAGATGTACCTATCATGGATGTAATTTTTCCAAGCCCGTTCTTGCCTTTATTCTTTTCTTTTTCTTCTTCTTTTTCTTTTTATTCAAGGGCTAACCAGAGGACATTGCCTTGGCATGGTGACCAGAACTAACAGTGTTACCCACAAGTAATTTCACAGAGATGAGAAGGCTAGATCGTGATGAGACCCCCTTTCCCTTGGCCATGCAACCAAAGGTCACTACCCTGGCATGGTAACCAGATGGTGGCAATGTCATACTATTAGGCACCCATGAACCTAATAGGCTAGCTCGTGATGAAACCCCCTATCCTCTTGATTAGGTCTTGTTTGTTATTTTTTGGGTCCCTCTTGTTTCTTGCTGAGAGGATTTTTATTGCCTTCTTGGGGATCCCTGGGAGAAACATCTCGAGGTTTTATTTCTAGGCTTTTATCTTTTACCAACTGCTTTTACCTTTTGGGCCTTTAGCCCCTTCTTCCCATGAGATAAGGTGCAATCCTACAAATAGGTCAACCCAATGCCCTGGACAAGGGAATGGGAAAAATGAGTGGGAGATAAGATGAAATAGTGGTGTTGTGATTGGAGCAGACGATGGCTTTTTAGAAATCCCCCCAATGGCAAACCAAGACCTATGGGCACAGGCTTGCTAGGGAACCCTGTCAATCTCCCCAATCATGGTCAGGTGGGATAATGTAATATCCAAGCAGTTATTAGAGGTAAAAGGAATCAGATGCATATATTTAAAGGTTTCAATGATCAAAAGTGACACATACCATGATACCTGGACCAATTACCTCATGAGTGAGTGATGAATCATGACAAAATGAGGATAAAATTCCTCAATATATAGTGTATCAATGACCTAATTTACTTTTTAGGTCATAAAATGGTCGACAAGGCCAAAATATCAAAGTAATATTGTTTTTACATTAAATATTCATTTTAAAACCCTTAACTGAGAAAAAGTAAGATGTCAAGCCCCACAGAGAGAGACATTATCCCTTTCTAGGGAAAATACAACACCAAAGGGAAAAACATTGGCCCTCTTTGGGCCTCCCAATCATACCACATGTGCCAACTACCCTGTCAAACTGTCACATACTCAAGGTGAATGTCATGAGCTTCTATGTGACGTCCTGGGCCATCCAAGGAAAATGTTTCACTGGAAGTGGGTCAACCTCCCTAGGCCGGGCTCTGCCAAAGTGCCTCTGATGAAACATCTTCTTCTTCTCCGATGCAAAACCCTGATCAACCATTTTCCTATCTCTGCCCCCTGATGGGGTCCTAGAATCCATCTGGTGGGCTCTTCTACCCCATGGAGGTTTGAATTGATCATCTCCCCATGTCTAATGGTCTAAATGGTACCTGTCCATCGGGCATGGTCCTGCACATCAAAAGATACGCCCTCCATGGGCTCATTAGTCAAAGGGATCATAGAAATCTCAATCACATATCATCATTAATATTATTAAACATATGCATAAAATCTCTGATACACCGGTCAATATCTCAAAGACATTACAAAAATCTACAATAGAAGATTGAGAAAAAGACATGATGTCCTATTGGGCTAGTATCCACAAGAAAATGGAAGTCTCTAGGAAAGTTTCATCCAAGACATGTAAGTGAGGTGATGTGGCTAGGGGATGTCTAGTCATGTGGGTGAAGTGAGAGCCAAGGGTGCATTCTGTTATCTATGGGTGCCTTTGTAGAAGGTGAGATGTACCTATCACGGATGTAATTTTTTCAATCCCATTCTTGCCTTTATTTTTTTCTTTTTATTCAAGGGATAACCAGAGGACACTACATTGGCATGGTGACTAGAGTTGATAGTGTTACCCACAAGTAATTTCATAGATATGAGAAGGTTGGCTTGTTATGAGACCCCCTTTCCCTTGGCCATGCAACCAAAGGTCACTGCCCTGGCGTGGTAACTAGATGGTGGCAATGTCATACTTTTAGGCACCCATGAACCTAATAGGCTAGCTCATGATGAGACCCCCTATCCTCTTGATTAGGTCTTGTTTGTTATTTTTCAGGTCCCTCTTGTTTCTTGCTGAGAGGCCTTTTATTGCCTTCTCAGGGATCCCTGGGAGAAACATCTCGAGGTTTTATTTCTAGGATTTTATCTTTTACCAGCTGCTTTTACCTTCTGGGCCTTTAGCCCCTTCTTCCCATCAGATAAGGTGCAATCCTACAAACAGGTCAACCTAATGCCCTGGACAAGGGAATGAGAAAAATGAGTAGGAGATAAGATGAAACAGTGGTGTTGTGATGGGAGCAGACGATGGCTTTTCAGAAACCCCCCCAGTCGCAAACCAAGAACTATGGGCACAGGCTTGCTAGGGCACCCTGTCAATCTCTCCAATCATGGTCAAGTGGGATAATGTAATATCCAAGCAGTTGTTAGAGGTAAAAGGAATCAAATGCATATATTTAAAGGTTTCAATGATTAAAAGTGGCACATGCCATGATACCTGGACCAATTACCTCATGAGTGAGCGATGAATCATGATAAAATGAGGCTAAATTCCTCAATATATAGTGTATCAATGACCTAATTTACTTTTTAGGTCATAAAATGGTTGACAAGGCTAGAATATCAAAGTAATATTGTTTTTACATTAAATTTTCATTTTAAAACCCTTAATTAAGAAAAAGTAAGACGTCAAACCCCACTGACGGAGACATTATCCCTTTTTAGGGAAAATGCAGCACCAAAGGGTGAAACACTGGCCCTCTTCGGGCCTCCCAATCATGCCACACGTGCCAACTACCCTGTCAAACTATCACATGCTCAAGGTGAATGTCATGAGCTCCTATGTGACGTCTTGGGCCATCCAAGGAAAACATTTCACTGGAAGTGGTTCAAACTCCCTAGGCCCGGCTCTGCCAAAGTGCCTCTAATGAAACGTCCTCTTCTTCTCCAATGCAAAAACCTGATCAACCACCATCCTATCTTTGCCCCCTGATGGGGTCCCAACATCCATCTGGTGGGATCTTCAGCCCCATGGAGGTTTGAATTGATCATCTCCTGATGTGTACCAATCCAAATGGTACCTGTTCGTTGGGCATGGTCCTGCACATCAAAATCTACGCCCTCCATGGGCTCATTAGTCACAGGGATCATAGAAATATCAATCACATATCATCATTAATATTATTAAACATATGCATAAAAATCCTGATACGTCGGTCAATAGCTCAAAGACATTACAAAAACCTACAATACAAGATCACAGAAAAAGACAAGACATCTTGTTGGGCTAGTATTCATAAGAAAAGGGAAGTCTCTAGGAAAGTTTCATCCAAGCCATGTAAGTGAGGTGATGTGGCTAGGGGATGTCTAGTCATGTGGGTGAAGTGAGAGCCAGGGATGCATGCTGTTATCTGTGGGTGCCTTTGTAGAAGGCGAGTTGTGCCTGTCATGGATGTAATTTTTGCAATCTTGTTCTTTCCTTTATTCTTTGCTTTTTCTTCTTCTTTTTCTTTTTATTCAAGGGATAACCAGAGGACACTACCTTGGTATGGTAACCAGAGCTGACATTGTTTCCCACAAGTACTTTCACAGAGATCAGAAGGTTGTCTTGTGATGAGACACCCTTTCCCTTAGCCATGCAACCAAAGGTCACTGCCCTGGCATGGTAACTATATGGTAGCAATGTCATACTGTTAGGCATCCATGAACCAATAAATGTTTATCAATAGCAATAAAAGATATGAAACTCCACCAATAAATATTGGAACAATGTGGCATTCAAGGTAACCAATTAACACTTTATTCAATTAATTCCTAAACCACCATTCAATTGCTCTTAGAACAACACCTTGTCGAAGTAAATATGAAATATTCATGTGTGATGTCAACAACTTAGGGTTAGTAGGTTAGGGTTAGTGTAGTTAGGGTTTCAATTCAAAAGGTTTGAGAGTGTTCTAGATTCAATTCTACTTCAACGCTGGAGGTATAAGATCAGTGCCTTGGGGTTAATGGAGTCAATTTAGCAGAGGATGCAAGGGTTGACAGAGGATAGCTAAGGACTAGAGGGAAGATTTCTAAAGTGTTGCTATGGCAGGGCCTCAAAATAAAAACCCTAGGGGAGAGAGGCTCACTCTGGTGTTGCTAAAGCAAGGCCTCATTCTCTCTCCTCCTTCCTTAGGTTGACTTGGAAAAAATGACTAGCATAAAAGATAAATCAAGACAAGAGAGTGCAATGAGGGAGAGTGTTTCTACATCAAGGCTCTATAATCAAACCCTAGAAGAAAAATAGCCCTAGGTGTAGATAACCTAGGCCTGGGACATCTCCTCCTTCTTGAACTCTGGAAAGTACAACTAGCTCAGGGAGAAGAAGAAATGAGAGTGTATCTATGGCTAGGATCTTCCTTCCTTCTTCAATGGCTGAAAATTTCTCTATCAGGGGACATGAGACAAGGACCTACTTGTGTGCTTGTCACCTAGGGTTTTGATTCAACAAATTATAAATACATGTAAGAAAATAAGACTAGGACCATTCAATCAAGAAGTTTTGTAGAAAAATACTTACAATTCATCAAGAAATAAACATCCAAACCCTAGTTGTAACACCTTCCTTCAAGAGAAGCACCATAAAATGCTAAGAAATGCCCTCCTTCAACAAGTGTGCATCACTAAACCATCAAAAATACCCAAGTAGGGCGCTAAAAATCAGACCTCACTAATGAGTGAGTGATGAATCATGATAAAATGGGGCTAAAACTCCTCAATATATAGTGATCAATGACCTAATTTACTTTTTAGGTCATAAAATGTCCAACAAGGCCAGCATATCAAGGTAATACTATTTTTACATTAAATGTTCATTTTAAAACCCTTAACTGAGAAAAAGTAAGACGTCAATCCCCACCGAGGGAGACGTTAGCACTTTTTAGGGCAAATGCAAAACCAAAGGGAAAAACATTGGCCCTCTTTGGGCCTCCCAATCATGCCACATGTGCCAACTACCCTGTCAAACTGTCACACACTTAAGGTGACATCATGAGCTCATATGTGACATCCTGGGCCATCTAGGGAAAATGTTTCACTGGAAGTGGGTCAACCCGCCTTGTCCGGGCTCTGCCAAAGTGCCTCTGATGAAACGTCCTCTTCTTCTCTGGTGAAAAACCATGATCAACCATCGTCCTATATCTTCCCCCTAATGGGGTCCCAACATCCATCTAGTGGGCTCTTTAGCCCCATGGAGGTGTGAACTGATCATCTCCCCATGTGTACCAGACCAAATGGTACCTACCCATCGGGCATGGTCCTTCACATCAAAATCTACGCCCTCCATGGGATCATTAGTCACAGGCATCATAGAAATTTCAATCAGATATCATCATTAATATTATTAAACATATGCATAAAAACCACAATACATCGGTCGATAGCTCAAAGACATTACAAAAACCTACAATACAAGATTAGAGAAAAAGACAAGATGTCTTGTTGGGCTAGTATCCATAAGAAAAGGGAAGTCTCCAGGAAAGTTTCATCCAAGCCATGTAAGTGAGGTGATGTGGCTAGGGGATGTCCAATCATGTGGGTGAAGTGAGAGCCAGGGATGCATGATGTTATCTATGGGTGCCTTTGTAGAAGGCGATTTGTACCTGTCATGGATGTAATTTTTCCAAGCCTGTTCTTTCCTTTATTCTTTGCTTTTTCTACTTTTTATTTTATTTTATTCAAGGGCTAACAAGAGGAAACTACCTTGGCATGGTGACCAGAGCTAACATTGTTACCCACAAGTAGTTTCATAGAGATGAGAAGGCTGGCTCATGATGAGACCCCCTTTCCCTTGGCCATGCAACCAAAGGTCACTGCCCTGGCATGGTAACCAGATGATGGAAATGTCATATTGTTAGGCACCCATGAACCTAATAGGATGGCTCGTGATGAGACCCCCTATCCTCTTGATTAAGTCTTTTTTTTTTACTTTCCAGGTCCCTCTTGTTTCTTGCTCAGAAACTTTTTATTGCCTTCTCAGGGATCCCTGGGTGAAACATCTGGAGGTTTTATTTCTAGGCTTTTATCTTTTACCAGCTACTTTTACCTTTTGGGCCTTTAGCCCCTTCTTCCCATGAGATAAGGTGAAATCCTACAAATAGGTCAACCCAATTCCCTGGACAAGGGAATGGGACAAATGAGCAGGAGATAAGATGAAGCAGTGGTACTGTGATGGGAGTGAACGATGGTTTTTGAGAAATCCCCCTAGTGGTAAACAAATACCTATGGGCACAGGCTTGCTAGGGCACACTGTCAATCTCCCCAATCATGGTCAACTATGCTAATGTAAGATCCAAGCAATTTTTAGAGGTAAAAGGAATCAGATGCATATATTTAAAGGTTTTAATGATCAAAAGTAACACATAACATGATACCTGGACCAATTACCTTGTTGGCTAATATTTAACTGACAGCGAATGGAAAATATTTAACAGACATCGAATGCTTGTCATTGATGGCAAGTAGCATAAGTACAGGAAGAATGTACAGAGGATTGATGGCATGAGTACAGGAAGTTTGTAACAGACAGGCAAACAGAAGATACGTTCCGGAAGATCGAATGATCGAAGGCAACGCAACCAGGCAAGAACGAGGGCAGTCAGATAAGAATATAGACAAGAAGAGCACTGAAGAGGGGGACAGATCTCAGATGTTAGATCCAAATGCAAGACCCAACCATCCTTGGATAAAGGATAACCTGCATGCCTTTAAAGTATAACAAGGAGAAGTGGGCGCACAAAACACCAAAATCTCGACAACCATCCATCTCAGGGGATTATGTGGACCATTGATCTGGCTCCCTTTCAGAGTTTCATGGATCGGGAGTTGGATGCATTGAGAACATTCACTTCAAGAATTGCTAAATTGCGATATGCAAAATCGCGACTTAATCTGAGCTGTCAAATCAAGGTTGAATCCAGATCGTTGATTCCAGTCCATGTCGGAGTTTCGAGGATCGCGTGTTGGAGATGTCAAAGAAACAATGCAACAGGAATCCCGATATCGCGATATGAAAAATCGCGATTCAATCTGAGCCATCAGATCAAGATTGAATATGGACCGTTGATCCCAGTCAATTCCAGTGTTTCGTAGATCGAGTATTGGACATGTCAAAGATTATTAACATCAAGAATCTCGATATCGTGATATGCGAAATCACGATTTAATC
>JASDQU010209566.1:0-17311 GCA_032191745.1 Picea mariana
AGCATGTAGAACCCAAAATCGAACCTTTAGTTTGTCCTCAATCCTAAGCTTTATATCTTTACAAAAGTAGTTCTGGGATCCTAAAAACAAGGATCAGATATACTAAAAATAGTAACTCAAAATTCAGTTGCAAAAGAAGTGGGATGCTTCCCAAAAATGAGGCCAATCCCAGATTTCTCTCTGTTGATTGTTGGTGTAGTGCAGAATAGCCTCCCAAGGCTAGATGATGACTGTCAGATAGAGAGCAAGTCGAATTTGCTGATGTGGCAAGGTGTCTTGATTTTCTATCTTAAACATGTCCATAAATCTTTGAAACATCTCCTTTCTCCACAATTTGTCAAAAATAACTATTGGGCTAGACTTGATAATTCATTAGTCATTCATTCGAAAAGATCTCGAATCTTTTCATCTCAAAAATCCTTGATCTGTGTAAAAACTCGTCCATTCTGGACACACAGGATTTCAGTGGTTAGCTGAGAAAGTTTCTGGGTGAGTTATCCATCGAAAGCACCTCTTTCAGTGGTTAATGAACAATCATCCTATTCGCCTAAACCACCGAAAGTTAAACTTTGAAGAATTTTCAAAATTGCAAAAATGTTTACCTTAGGTCCTCTCTGATGCTCAGGATTTCTTAGATGATGCAGCCCTGGTTCGTGCAAACCTGCCAACTTCTGCTGGCTATATGGGGTGTTCTGGTGTGTCCATCATAGTTGTGGCTAAATTAGCCAAAGTTTCCAAACCGGTTTGCTCCTCTTATGGTGACTGCAACTGCTTTAACTTCAGCCTCAAGATCCTGAGCTATCTGTATAGTTTCATATTTTCTCTGATCAAAACTCTGTTTCTATCTTTGATTTTGTCATGTTTTTCTTTAAGAGTTTGATTCATTTTGAACAGTTCTGCATTTCTGTCAGTGAGTTCTGTGTTGGCTTTTTTGATCACCCTCTCTAGAACTTCTATTTCATAAATCTGTTGTAGGAGCTTGTTGATTTTCTGCGTTCTACCCTTCTTAGGCCTGCTTGAGGAGGCTTCTGCTTCTGGTTGCCTATGGGTCTCTAGAAGACTTGATGAAGGTAGATTTGAATGAAAATCAGCATCCTGTTTGATCTGCAAGTTATCCTGTGTCTTTGTCGCCCCCTGCTCTGATTCAGAGTCACTATAAGGTAGATCAAGAAGGTTTTTTTCTGTGGCAGGGTTTTTAGATTGTTTATCTTCAAAATGTAATTTCCTCTTGATTCCTTCCTTCTTTCTTGGTGATGATTTTATAGGATCTATGGGTATTGAGATTCCTTTCCTTTTCCCGTGACTACTCTTGGTAGTAGGAGCTTTTCTGCCTCTAGCCTTCTTAGTTTCTGCCTCTGGTGGTCTTTCTGTCTGAAATTCATTCCAAAACAAAAAGAAACCCCACTCAATTTGTTTCTTCTTCAGAGCTTCTCTCACAAGAAGAGTAATCAGCCCCTGATGTGATAGTCTGTTGCTAACCTTAGCAGGTTGGGCTTTCACTTGTCTTGCCATCTTTGTCAGGGTTTTGTGAAAGAAGTAAGGCAGGTTTATCAGTCTTCTGCCTATGAAATGATTCAGAAGTTTAAAATGGTAATACATTACCCTGTTGTAACGCCCCTCACAAATGATATACACCAAAATCGCCTTCAACAGGGATTGCCACTTTGGTTCCAGATAGGACATGGGTATATCCTTCTTCTAGGTCAAAGCTTTATGCATTGGTAACAAATATGACCTGAACTCGATGTTTGATGGTGAGGTGGTTTTAAACCAATAGTCCCCCATTCTGGATAACCCTATGTATTCAGCAATGGTTGCTTCGTCGATGATAATCTCCTCCCTGCCCACTTTAGCAATCCTTCCATCATAGGAGAGAGAAAAATTTTCGACCACCTGTTGGTGAAATGTTGTCAATTTCTCACAATATGCAAAAACTCCAATCTGTCTGAAACACTCTACCACCGCCGGATGAGCTTCCAAATACCAAATGCCATCTACCTTAGATCTCAAAGCAGGACTTTCTTTCGACATGGGTTGATGCTGACTGTGCCTGAAACTATGGGAAACAAGATGTTCGGGAGGCAATGACTCTAGAAATTAGGCAGACAGTGAATATCAATTAGAAAAACTGGCAGAAAAGGGCGATACACACCAAGTTCGGAAAACTAACACAGTTTCAGATGACCATTTGACTGAGAATATGCCGAAGCTCTAGATTTTCGGTGGCATTTGTATTTCTAAAACTTTAAAAGAGAACAGATTCCGAACTTACCTAAAAACCCGACCAGGCTTACTTGACTCGAGATTTCTTGTTGAACTTTGTGACACTTTGATAATTTCCATAGAACGCGGGATCGGGATTCTTGAAAATACGATTTACTGCCAAAATCGCGAGCTTATGGTTATCTTCAGAAATATCCGAGATTCATAATGAGTCCTCGAGGTTTCAAATGAGGGAATAACCTGATAATGATGGTTAAAGTACTTGTAACTGAAATGGAGGGTAGCTCCGTGCGATCATACCTGCCAATCACCGCCCTGTGTGGATTTGAAATGACCAATTCGGTTGATAAGACACAGGGGCTTCAAACCTTTCGGATGGACGCCATGAACATGCATCATCTCCCGCATGGCGAGCTTTCGGCGGTTGTGTTTCTCATGATTGCACCAATCTTTGACAACTGGCTCGTGCAAAAGCACGATCTTTCATTTTTCTCGTTCAAACACTTTCGGTGGTTACTCACCTTCTACTATGAACCCCTTATCTGCCAAAAATGAAGACTTTCGGTGGTTAATGAGCACATTGGAGGCTCGCCTAAACCACCGAAACCTGATATTTCGCCTTTTTCTTGACCGAACCAAAATCAACATTTCTTTTGAGCTTGTTTTCAAAATACAGACTTTCTAACCTACTTTCAGAAATTTAGAAATTAAATTTAGATCATAGCCTATCACCTAAAAAGAAAATAAAATCCACCAATTTATTTGAGGAGATAACAAACTCTAAACATTTATTTGATTTAAGAACTTATCTAACCACCTATGCTATAAAACAGGAAAATGTTGGTGATTAATCCAACTGAACTTCAAACTGATTTGATTCCCTGTTGTTGCACAACTCCTTGTTTTCCATGTGTCCTTCAAAGCATCTGGTTGTCTTCATGATGCCAATTATTGTTTCTACATCCTTCTACATCATCAATTAATCCAAAAGTTGTTATGTTGGTCCTCCTAGATCCCTGGTGTTTGTTGGCAGCTTCCTTGGGTAGCAAATCTGGGTAGCGCACTACAAGGAGAAAAGGTAGTGCCTATAGGTAGCTCCAACATGTTGCATATGTGTGCAAACTTTTACCCTCTATGAAATATTCGACAGTGCCTGTAGGTAGTGCCACTTTGCTGCATATATGTACAGACTCTGCTCTATGTGCAATATTAGGTAGTTCCATTGTGTTGCGCCTGTATGGCAATTTTGTTCTCTGCCAAATATTAGGTAGCACCATTAGGTAGTGCCATTTATGCTGCATCTGTATATAGGTTTGGGTTTCATTGCCAAAAATGCAATGCCTTCAATCTTGAACATGTGCAAAGCAGTTTGTGTTCTTTCATGATGACAAAACCATTTTACTTAGGTGCCTTGACTGTACAATAGGTAGTGCCTTTTACCACTAGGTGAAGCTAGCACTTAGAAAAAACTCAAAATCCAGATAGCTAAATGCTTAGACGCCTATATAAATGGCAGAGATAATATTTGCGTTTTAGTTAACCATACCAAAAAGGAACCATCCTAAAAAATGGGGCTTACCTTTTACCAGCTATTTTGTGATTTTGACACTTAACCTCACACTCTTTCTGGTAGAAAGAGGATATTCAATTGACACAAAAAACTTATTCTTCTTAGAATTGAAATGCTTCTTCAGTGTAGTTTTGCTCTCCTTAGCTGTTGGTTTGTCATCCTCAATGGCAGCTTCAACCAAAACCTGTAAATTTCTTTGGGCTACTTCATCTCGAAAGTGCTTTAGCTCTGCCTTTAACTTCATGTTATGAGACTGAAAGCCTATGTTCTATCTGTAAATATTCTTTAGTTGTCTATGAAGGGGTTGGGCCCTTCTTGATGCAAACCTTTCCAATTCAAGGGTGTGACTGTAGCCATCCATAATCTCTATCATCTTGGCTCTATCAGACATGGCTTCCTTTTTCAATTGAGCCACTTCCTTTCTTGCATCCTTAAGTTTCCCGATAAGTCTCTTGAAGGTCTAACTGCTAGGAGGGGCGGTTTTATGCACAGTCTCAAGAGTTTTTTTCTCAGTCTCCACTTCCACCTACATGGGAAATGTCTTGTCCACCTCATCACGTTTCTTGGTGGATTTTCTTTTACCTTTCTTCATCTGCACAGGAGTTTCTTCATTTCTTATCACAGGCTTCTCATAGTCTTTCACAGAGGTTTCATCTTTTCTCTCCAAAGTGATTTTAGTACCTTTACCTTTCCCTTTCTGTACAGAGGATTCTTGTTTTTCTTCCACAATTTTTTCTATGCTTTTTCCATTCTTCTTTTGAATAGAGGTTTCTGGTAAGGACTGTTCTTTGAAAACCTCCTTAGGAATTAATGACCTTGTGAAAGGTCTTTTACCCTTGATTTCGACTGCTAGAGGTGAAAAGGGAAAGAAAAGATTCTTCCCTCTCTTGGATGTAGCTTTGGTAGAAGAATGCACCTCTTATAACCCTAGTGGAGGAGGTGGTGAAAAATCTCTATGTGGAGAAGGACAAACTTCCTCCTCAGCTTCTATGACCTGCTTGCTAACCTCTGAAACTTGAACAGGGCTATGCCCTTTCTCTTCCTACTAGTCCCTGCTTTAGTAGCACTAGTGGGTGACAAAGGACTTGCCTTCTATGATTGAGGGGTTTGTGTTAGATCCAACTTGAAATGAGAGGTAACAACAAAATTCTCCCATGAAATCTCTTTCTTACCCAATTCCTCGGATATTAGCATTCTGATTAATCAAGAGTGGAAAAGTCTAGAATCCACATCTTTAGATTTGGATTGTATTATGTATGACATCTTACCCATACTCCTCAACAAGTAATAGGGAATATTCATCTCAACCCTACCAGTAAAATCTAGCAACAACCTTATATGGTACTGGTACAATGTGTTAAATCTCCCTTCACAAGTAAAATATCTCTGTATGATCTTCAATAATCTGTCAAATTGTTCAATCAATTGACTCCTTGGAATTCTTTTGGACAAATCATTGGCTTTATATTCAGGTTTAAAAATATCTTTTGCATAGGATGAACTCAAATCCACGGCTTTGAACCACTTTTCACCTATAATGGGGATCCCTGTTGCAGCTGAGATAGAGGCTTCAGTCACCTCAAACTCCAAATCCCCAACCTTGGTTTTCCTACCATCAAACTATAATGCAAACTATCTTTCTACCTCTGGATGGCCTCTCTACATGTTCTGACAGAAAGAGAGGCACCCTACTCTTTGAAATGCCTCTCTTTCCATGGGCTCTGTATCAAAAAGATGCATGTCCATCGGTTTTGTCCTAACCACCTTGCCACCTTTGTGTGTCTTCCTCAATTGAGGATTCTCCATGGCTCAAAATGAGGGATTTTAAGAGGCTTAAGGTATGGTAATGACCAGGAAGGATTTGAATCGGGCTTCAAATATATAAGGCTGACCCTTTTAGAAAGACTGATTCTAGTAAGCCAAGCTCGACTTTAGGAATTATACTCTCAGGCTTGTACAAATATTCTGGAGTGTAAACAGTGAGGGGAAATCCGAAATTGGCTCTTTTCAAGGAGTAAAAAATGCAAAACTCCAATGATGAAAGGAAGAAAGGGAGGCAGAGAGGATTTAAGCAACGCCTCTGGGTAGCGCAACGCATACACAGAGGATAGGATATTTACAGGCTTGCGATTTCAATGGATAAGGCAGGAAGCAATAAACTGATTTAGACACAGGAAATGAAGATATAGGTCTGAAAAAGAAAGAGGACAAGGCTATCATGCAAAGATGAGTCCCTTATGACTGTGCAAACTTGGAAAACCAAAACTCGAGTGAAAATTTCTTGTGAAAATTAATATGCAGAGGGGGAAGACACGAGATACATGTGGAGTAGAAACATGTTGGAATCTTCAATGAAATCTCAGGATGAGATTGTGAAAACTTCTGCCCTTGAACCCACTTCAGTCTCAAACTTGGTTGCCTTGTTGTCACCTAGTCAGAACTTGTGAGTTTGTGCAGCGCATCACTATTGAGCCTTTCAAAATTATAAACCGTTACCAGGGCTCGTAAATAAAAGATATAGAAAGCATATTTAACTAATTGTTGGCACTGAAAACAAGGGACATGACATCATTCGTGGCAATCATGACTTGAGGTGAGAGTATGATGAACTAGATAGATGCTATGGAATTGCCTGATGAGTAGGCAATGTTTTCAATTCAAAAAATGATTAAATAGGTAAGCGAGGATGATGAGGCATGCTTATGAGGTCATGAGTGAGAGAGGTGTGTCACATTAGTCTAATCATGGGAGGGATCGACCTAGGGACAAGTCATGAAAAGGACCAAAAAATAAACCATGAGCTAAAATGGTTCAAGGATCAAAAACTGATTTGAGGATCAAACTAGAGCTAAGACTCAAAACTTTAATCATTTAAGGGGTCCTACCAAACATAAACTAATAAAGGGATAAAAATTTAAAAGAAAATTAAAATATAGGGCTTAAAAGGAATGAAAATAAACTAAAAGACCCAAGGCAATTTAGTGTGATAACACTGGCTCCTCAGGGGATGGCATGCCCCCTGCGGGCTACCAAGAATGAGTAGATATAGTGCCTTATTCTAGGGCTATGGGATCAGTTATTGAAACAAAGAATAAAAAGGGAGTGATATTTGCAATGACATGAAGGGCCACTCAAGGCTCAAGCAAAGTACTTTTTCAGGAAATGCCCATTGATAGGGCCACCAAAAACCTCCTCATTCTCCATATTCTGCAACTTGAAAGTGTTATCAGAGAATACCTCAGAGATTTTGAAAGGACCGATCCATAAATATTCAAATTTACCATTCTTTCCTTTATCTTGCTTCGGTGCATCCCACTTGAGCACCAAATTGCCCAATTGAAAGTCCTCTTTGTTCACTTTTTTGTCAAAACCCTGATTAATCTTCAGTTGATCGTTAGATGCTTTGTCTACAATCTTCTCCCGGGTCTGCTTCACTTCAACCAGTTGTTGAATCCTTCTAATCATATGATCAGGTTCCTCTTGATAATCTTGCAATAATTTTGCAACAGGTAAAGCAAGATGGGAAGGAAAAACTGCCTCAAATCCATACACCAACTAGAAAGGGGAAAGTCCCAAGGACCTTTTCACTTTCACTCTGTCAACCCATAGAGAAAATTTGAGTTTCGAATGCCATGCCTTTATGTTATCCTCTAACAACTTTTTAATGATCTTTATAATGATTTTGTTCAAGGATTTTGCAAGCCCGTTTCCCTGAGGATAGTAAGGGGTGGAATGAATCAAAGTGATCCCAAACTGTTCAAAAAAATAAATCAATGGCTCATCCTTGAATGATGTAGCATTATCCGTGATGATTCTATCAGGACACCCAAACCTTGCGATGATGTCTTCTAGGAAACCAATGATCACTTTGTGTGAAGAATTCCTTGTGGGAATAGCTTCAATCCATTTAGTAAATTAATCCGTAGCAGTCAAGATACATCTATGTTGACCGCTGGAAGATGGATGGATTTCCCCGATAAAATCTAGGCCCCATTGTTGGAAGGGTCCTGAGGTTGCCATAGGATTTAATGGCAAAGACTTAAGCTATTTCTTTCTGGAGAACTTCTGACACTTAGCACAGGCTCTGATCTTAGCACAAACATCAATGAACAAACTGGGCCAGAAGTACCCAGCCCTGAGGATCTTGTATGTCGTGGTTCTCCAATAATGATGCCCCCCACATAAACTGTCGTGGAAATCATACATGATTCTTTGGGCTTCTTGGGGGTCTAGGCATCTCAAAAGCACTCCTAATGAATCCTTCCAATACAAAACTTGATCAACAAGGCAATACTTTATTGATTTGAGTTTTAAGGCTCTCACCTTGTTCTTTTCCATACCACTTGGAGGCTGTAAATTTTTCATAAAAAATATAATGTCCTTGTACCAGCTGCAATTTTCCAATGCAGAGATGATTCGAGGACCTTTATCAATTATCTCAGCCTGCTAATTTTCTGAAAACGAGTGGATGAAATTTACCCCCAATGCTGAGCAATTTGATTCAACCAAGAGCTTGGCTAAACCTTGTCCTTTAACCAATTTTGTGGGCCTAATCTCCAAATCA
The DNA here is from genome assembly GCA_032191745.1 of Picea mariana. Taxonomy (NCBI): domain Eukaryota; kingdom Viridiplantae; phylum Streptophyta; class Pinopsida; order Pinales; family Pinaceae; genus Picea; species Picea mariana. Next base: position 8,358 of record JASDQU010209566.1, read on the forward strand.
AATTCAAGTAGTTTAGCAATCCACTTGCTTCTTTTTCTGTCTATACCAAGCTGGATAATAATTTGTTTTACAATAGTTGATGGGACATAAGCAATAACTCTTGAATGCAAGACATAAAGTATGAAGGACTTAAGAGATTTAACCAATGCATAGGCTTGTTTGTCCATGATGTCATATTTCAGTTCAACATCTCTCAATTCCCTACTGAAAAAGGCAATGGGCTGCTCTAAGCCTTCAACATTATTCTGAAATAGGACTGCTGCTACTGTATCAAAAGAGGCAAAAGAAAAATAAGAAAGTCCTTGGAGTAGTCAGGGTTGACAAGAACCGGGGATTCAATCAAGGATTTATTTATTTGATCAAAAGAATCATGATATTCAATAGTCCATTTGATTTCACTATCCTTCCTTAGCATGGTTGTGTTATACTTAACCAACTTAACAAAATTTGACACAAATCTTCTCAAAAAATTGTTTGTTCCTAGAAAAGATTGTACCTCTTTTTTAGATCTAGGAAGTGACAATGTTTGTATAGCCTCAACCCTGCTGGAATCGATCCTTACCCCTTCATCTGACACAATATACCCCAATAATTTTCCTTCTTTCATGGCAAACAATGATTTTTTTGAATTCAAAGAGAGTCCAAATTTTTTGCATTTCAAGAAAACCTTTCTTAAATGATCACAGTGTTCTTTATCAAACTGAGAATACACTATTATGTCGTCCAAATAGATAACAACAAACTTATCCTTTTCTCCAATAAATGTTATGTCCATAGCTCGCTGAAAAGTTTCCCTTGCATTCATCAAACCAAAGGGCATCTTGGCCTACATAAATGTACCCCAAGGAGTGGTAAAGGTTGTCTTCTCCCTGTCTTCTGGCAGAACAAAGACCTAATTGTATCCAGAAAATTCATCAAGCATAGACATCATGGCTACTCCTGTCACCTTCTGCAATATATGCTCCATCTTGGGTAAAGGGTAATTATCCTTATTTGAGCTTCTGTTCAGATTTCAGAAATCAACACAAAGTCTGATTTCTCCATTCTTTTTTCTTACTGGGACCAAATTGGCTACCCATTCAGAATACCTCAATGGAATGATAATTTTTTCATCTAAAAGCTTCTTAACTTCTTTCTCCATGACAGACAACAACATAGGATTGATTTGTCTCAACTTTTTCCTGAAGGGTTTGGTGTTTTATTTTAATGGGATCCTGTGCTCTATTATACTTGTTGGGCAATTCAATTGCTTAAATTGATTTCATTTAATTATCAACCAGGGATTGTCATAAGCTTGTGATGATGCCAGCAAAATATATGCAGGAGTAGGCATCTAACTCCAATCTAAGAAAATTCAATCAAATCCTAACTCTTTCATTCCACTTAATAAGACTTAGTTGTTGTAGGAAAGAAAACACTAGCTCCCTTATAGGAGGTCCTCTCATGATGTTTTACAAAACCTATCAACAATCAAGATCATCAAGTAAACACTCATGCATTGAAAATAAATACACTTAAAAAGGCTTAGTTGTTGTAGGCATGAAAACAATAACTCCCTTACATGAGGTCTTCTCGTAATGTTTCAAATANAAACCTATTCAAAGAATTAGAACAAGAAGAAAATGCTACTATGATCTATTTGGAGTGAGCTCAATTCTCCCAAGAACAAAGTAACACATAAACTAAATAATTCTAAATCTAAACTAGAGAGTGGAAACTGATGTGAAAATAAAGCTTGATTCTTATTCCATCATAATTTGGACACAATGCTCTAGGAGTTCTCCCTTTGAAATGGAGGAGGCACTCCTATTTATACAAAAATTTAAGATAACTTAGATCCACAAATCTCTCCTAGATCCACAAATGTCTCATTTGGTTACAACCATGTGCTCACACATATCAAGTGATATCTCTACAAATCCCTTAGCAAGTCTCTCTTTCATTATTAATCTTCATCCAAGATACTTGAGTAAATCTCCAAATCTTCATCAAATCTTCAAGGGGTTGAAGAGGATTCGAATTTGAGGCTTGATGGTCAAATTTGACTTAGTTGGAGTCTTCAAATACACCTGTAAACATCATGAAACTCATCCCACTTTCATATATAAGTGTAAACATGTCATTTTTCCAATATTTAATCATAAATTCACTCAAAAACACTAAAATAGATGCATTGGAAAATAATAGGTATAAAACCCATGTAATCATGAAAATGGTTTAATGTAAGGGTATGGGAAAGAGGAATATGGTTAAAAGTGAAGTGAAAGTGAAGTGAAAGGTTGGTAAAAAGATGGTACTTTGGGGACCCAACAACGCTTGTGTCATAAGTTCCGAGATCTTCATAAGTCCAAGCGAATACATCATCAAATTCTTTCAACAACTTAGTATATTCTTCCCTCTACTCTTCTAATAGGTTGCCTGACAATTTGACATATTTTGGATCCTTTTCAATGCCCACATTGCACTCAGTTATATATGCATCGTCAGTGGATACCTTCCCTTTCAATGCCACATCATTCCCATCAAATAATCTTTCCAAAGGAACTAGTCCCTTTAGTATATGATTACTAGGTAACTGCGCAATATGATGATTAGAGATTTTATTGAGGAAAACATCAACATGAGGAGTGACTTTTGAATAATGATCTTGATCAATGTGTAATGGAGAAAATTCATCAACAGTCTCAAGAAAATTTTCAAGTTCTAAATCATCTTCGAACACCTTCCAATATTTTACATTGTCCGGTATAGAAGGCGTGTATTTGACTTCTACATCATACTTTATTTTTGGTGGTATAGGAATTCTGAAGTTGATTGTTGATACAACTAAAGAATCAGCCATGGTATTCTCTTCTCTAGGAATGAATGATATATTAAAAGCAAAGAAAAAACTATCCACCAAATCCCACACTTCATTTCTGTAAGATATAAGCCTAGGATGCTTTGTTTGATAAAGATTTTTAATCTAATGTACTATCAATTCAGCATCCCCAAATACTGATAGCTCTTCTATCCCCGTGTCTTTAGCTACCCTCAACCCCAAGACAAGAGCCTCATACTCTACCACATTATTAGTAGCCTCAAATTCTAGTTTATATGACAAAGATATAGTTTCTTGAGTTGGTGAGACAAATATCACCCTAGCACCAACACCTTCCTTGGAAGAGTCTCCATCAAAGAACATCTTCCAAACATAAGAGGTTAGAGAAGGATCCTCAGAAAAGTTGAGTGACTATTTTCTGATTTCTAAAGGGGCTTTAGGAGCATCAATGAATTGCAAAATACTAGATCCCGGATCTGTATCAAAAGCAAAAACAAGGTGATTTGTGGGATTTTCTTCATCACTAATGATGTAAACCAATTGAGCTTCCCTGTAAAGTCTTCTATGCTCTCCCCCAAAAACAGGAATAGTAACATAAGAGAGATCCATCTGCAAGGTTCCCCCAAGTATTTTTATCTAGGATCTTGACAAAAGCATGCCAAACTTAGGGGCAACATCAACAACTATGATATCCATAAGTATACTCTTCATGGGAAACAGAAATAAGGTCACCACCATATCCTTAATGACTCCAAGACACTTGACTTTTCTGGAGTCAAAAGAATATAAGTCAAGATATGTCTTTGTGACTTCTAACCCAAGTTCATCCATAATAGATTTTGGCATAAGATTGTGGGATGCCCCTGAATCCATGAGACAATTGTGTAGCACCTTATCATGTATATTCAGTAAGGTGTAGAAAGGTGGGGATGAATCATCTCTGTCTTCTATTAAAGGACCCAAAATCACTGTTGGTTTTTCATCTTGTAGATTTATTGAGTTAGTGGCATTTGGAGATGATTCTAGTTGTAACATTTTGGATAAATATTTTTTAAAATCCTCATATTTTATCAATTCCAAAAATGGTATAGGGATCTTTATTTTTTGGATCTCATTCTCAAAAATAAAGGAAGGGGAAGGCTTCAAAATCTCTTTGGTTTCAAGAGGAGGATTTCTGATAAGAACTTGTGGTTTTTTAGAGTCTTTTTCCTTACTTCTCACTGTCCCATCCTTGGCAGAATCTTTTTTTTGAGAAGGTTGTTTAGGGGCATCAGTTTTTTCTTCATTCTTCTTAGATCTTAGATTATATCTACCAACATTTTCTTTTGCTTTCTCTCCCTTACTTAACTCATTGATTTGAATATCCATTAAAGATTGTTCTAAGAGGATTGAGTCAAGTGTGGGGATGGGGATGTGTCACCTAGGCAGTGAATCTTAGGATTAGCTTATGCCTCCTCTTCCTCTTCATCGGCAACCAAATTGTTTTGTAAAGGATCTTTTACCCTTTGATTATCTCTTTCTCTGTTTCTGGGATCTCTGGGAAAGATTTGGGGAGCATTATTTGGTCTCCTATAGTTACCTCTGTTATCATTATTTTGATCATTTCTATATGTCTGTTTCCCTTATGATTTTAATTTCTCAATTTATGTGGAAAGAGATTTTACTAATTTGGTCATCTCATCTACTTGAGAATGGACAACGGAGGAATCAGAAGTTGAAGCTTCAGCTCTATTTTTTCTTCTATCCCTATTAGATTTTCCCCTGAGCTTATCTGATGCCAATATCTTGGATTCTAACTCTAAGGTAGTATCTTGCATATGAACTAAGGAAAGTTACCTTCTTTCTCTCAAAAGGAGACAAAATTCGGAATCAAATGCACTGGCATAAGTGATTTTTGCAGAAGTTTCAGTGGGTTTTATCTCGTCAGGGATTTTGTTGTACATTTTGTTAAATATTTTAGAAAAGTCAGAGACAGACACTTCTTCTTTCCTTTTTAAGGATCTGAATTTGGTGATGTATTACAAAAAAAAATATTTGTCCCCCCAATGCCTCAAGAAGGCTTCATCCAATGCTTCAATACCAGTAATGGATCCAGGGGCCAGACCCCTAAACCACTTCCTAGCCTCACCAAAAAGGCTTTGGACGAAAACCCTCATCCACACATCCTCATTTTCAATATTTTGGTTATCTGCATAGCTATAGAAAGAATCAATATGTTCCTCAACTGTTATATCTTCTTCTCCAGTAAAATTGGGCATGTATTTCAAATAAAATCTAGGGGGAGGAGCATTTAATGGATGAGTAAGACTAGAGGAGCATATCTTGTAGCCACTATGGAATCCATCCTATTTGTAGGGGGGTTAACAACTACCATTTGATTTTGGATTCTTGGTGAACAAGAAGGAGAAGGAGAATTAACTGTGTGCGGAGTTGGAGAAGAAGGAACGGATGAAGGGGGGGTTTCAGTTTTTACAATAGAAGACTGAGTCTTGGAAGAAGATAGTAAGGTCTGGAAAGGGGATGAATTTCCTACTTCTTTGGTAGCAAAAGTTTTAACATAAAGAGGTGTAGCAAATCCTAAAGTAGGAAAATATTCAAAACTATCAAGACTGAAACACTTCTCAATGTCAGGGGAAGAAAATATGCCATTTTTTTCTTCTTTCAATTCAGTTTCAAAGGAAGATTATTCAATAGGAAACTCTTCAAAATCAAGTTTTTTAGATACTTCAACAGAAGGTAAAGAAATCTTACTTGATAAAACAATCAGCTAGAGTATTAAGAGTGGAATTAGGCAACTGACTAGAAACACTTGTAGTAGCAACAGAAAAAAAAATTAGAGAAGCTTTTCCCTTCTTAATTATTTTCTCTGGGTCAGCCTTAGATGGAACCGAAGATAGTTTTGGATTTTATCTCATATGTCTGTCTTTAGGTGCCAGAGATGAAACAATGGAATTGCCAGGTGCAGGCTATAATCTTCAAAATACTAAGTTCTAATGCACCTTAGGACTAGTATACTATGTCGTTTAATCCCAGGGAAAAGTATTCAAATCGCTCCCCGACAACGACGCCAAGAATGTTAGCACTAGGATTCACCTTTGGATTGCATGGAAGGCAAGCCCAATACCCATCAGGTTTATAAGTGAATGTAAAGGTTTTTAAATGGTCAAATGGAAAAGGACTCAAACGATAATGTTCTAACTCAGATAATAGATCTATCATGCACCAAAAATCAAGGTCTTGGCTAACTTCAATCAGTGGTTTAGGAGTAAGTATGAATAGAGGGAAGACTTGAATAGGAGAAGTGTAGGGACTACTGTAAACATTAGGTCTACAAAATCCTAATGAAGAAATTTTCTTACCACAAGATCTTCTTGAACTGAGAAACTAAGGAAGCTGAATAAACATCATGATAACATAATGATCAAACATCCATCATAACATCACCACAATCATTCATGTGAATCATTCAAAGCATGAACATTTAGAAACATAAGAAAATAAGCTGAAAGAGAAGCTAATTTCTATTAGTCAAAATGTCTTAAGTCTAGTACATCACTAGATCACAATTACTTCATCAAAATATTATAGTCTAAGGGAGCCTTGCTCAACCATCCAAACCTACCAAAGCAATTGATCTATCTATTTATAACAAAAGGGAGGAAACAAATGGAGGTACGATCTGGCCTCCTTCCCTTGAAAAACTCTAAACATTTATTTGATTTAACAACTTATATAACCACCTATGCTATAAAACAAGAAAATGTTGGTGATTAATCCAACTGAACTTCAAACGGATTTGATTCCCTTTTGCTGTACAACTCCTTGTTTTCCATGTGTCCTTCAAAGCATGTGGTTGTCTTCATGATTCCAGTTGTTGTTTCTACATCCTTCTCCATCATCAATTAATCCAAAAGTTGTTATCTTGGTCCTCCTAGATCCCTGGTGTTTGTTGGCAGCTTCCTTGGGTAGCGAATCTAGGTAGCACACTACAAGGAAAAAAGGTGGCACTTGTAGGTAGCACCACTTTGTTGCATATGTGTGCAAACTTTTTCCCTCTGTGAAATATTTGACAACTCCTGTAGGTAGCGCCACTATGCTATGTATATGTACAGACTCTGCTCTCTGTGAAATATTAGGTAGCACAGTTAGGTAGTGCCACTTTGTTGCACCTATATGGAATTTTTGTTCTCTGCCAAATATTAGGTAGCGCCACTTATGCTGCATTTTCATATAGGTTTGGGTAGAATTGCCAAAAACGCAACGCCTTCAATCTTGAAATGTGCAGAGCAATTTTTGTTTTTTCATAATGACAAAACCATTTTACTTAGGTGAATTGACTGTATAATAGGTAGTTCTTTTTACCACTGGGTGAAGCTAGCACTTAGAAAAAACTCAAAATCCAGATAGATAAATGCTTAGAAGCCTATATAGATGGTAGAGATAATATTTTCATATCAGTTAACCCTCCCAAAAAGGAACCATCCTCAAAAATGGGGCTTACCTTTCACCAACTATTTTTTCATTTTGATAATTAACCTCACACTCTTTCTGGTATAAAGAGGATCTTCAATTGACACAACATACTTCTTCTTATTAGCATTGACAAGATTCGTCAGTGTAGCTATGCTCTCCTTAGCTACTAGTTTTTCATCCTCAATGGAAGCTTCAACCAAAACCTGTAAATTTCTTTGGGCTACCTCATCTTGAAAGTGCTTCAGCTCCACCTTTAGCTTCATGTTCTGAGACTGAAATCCTATGTTCTGTCTGTAAAGATTCTTTAGCTGTCTATGAAGGGGTTGGGACCTTATTGCTACAAACCTTGCCAAGTCAAGGGTGTGACTGTAGCCATCCATAAGCTCTGTCATCTTGGCTTTGTCAGACATGGCTTCCTTTTTCAATTGAGCCACTTCCTTTCTTGCATATTTAAGTTTCCTGATAAGTCTCTTGAAGGTTTGACTGCCAGGAGGAGCAGTTTTATGCACAGTCTCAAGAGGCGTTTTCTTAGTCTCCTCTTCCACCTGCATGGGAAGTGTCTTGTCCACCTCATCATGTTTCTTGGTGGCTTTTATTTTACCTTTCTTCCTCTACACAGAAGTTTCTTCATTTCTTATCACAGGCTTCTCAAAGTCTTTCATAGAGGTTTCATATTTTCTCTCCAAAGGTATTTTAGTACCTTTACCTTTCTCTTTCTGTATAGAGGCTTCTTGTTTTTCTTCCATAGGATTGTCTATGCTTTTTCCCTTCTTCTTTTGAATAGGGGTTTTTGGTAAGGATTGTTCTTTGAAAACCTCCTTAGGAATTGATGACCTTGTGAAAGGTATTTTACCCTTGATTTTGACTGTTGGAGGAGAAAAGGGAAAGAGAAGCTTCTTCCCTCTCTTGGATGTAGTTTTGGTAGAAGAAGACACCTCTTCTAACCCTGGTGGAGGAGGTGGTGAAAAATCTCTGTGTGGAGAAGGAAAAACTTCCTCCTCAACTTCTATGACTGTTAAGAACCAAATATCAATATAGCATAGAAAAACCTCAGAAAAAGTACTCAGCCCCTTGAAAAAGAGATAATTTTAGATAATAAGCCTCTTCAAGGGAGCAACCTCATTTTACCCCACTTAAATGTTCAAGTACAAGATGATTCAAAATGAAAATGTATCCTTCGTATTTATAAGAGACTAGGAGGTATAATTACAACTAATGGCCTAAAGCCAACATAAATAAAATAACATTACTAATATAATATGCCCCAATTGAGGGGTAATGAGCCAATATTAGGGCTTAACATGCCCCTCCCCTTGAGACAAGTTTTGTTCGCAACACTTGAGTAACTATGGATGCTTCTGTATAAAAGACTCATCTTCCCAAGTGGAATCTTCAGCTAGTTGTTTCATCCATTTAATAAGATACTCTGAAATGGATCTATTCCTTAGCTGGTGAATTCTTGTGTCAGTGATGGCTTCAAGCTCCAACATGATTTTTCCTTCCTCGCCAAGTTCTGGAAATATAGTTTGAATTGGTATCTTGTTTCCTATAACCTTCTTTAAGCATGAAACATGGAAAACTAGGTGTACTCGTGAAGATGCAAGCAACTCCAATTTGTATGCCATAGTACCAATATTTTGCAACACCTTATAAGGGCCAT
>JASDQU010209570.1:0-11515 GCA_032191745.1 Picea mariana
GATTTTTGCATTAGCTAAGTTGTTTTTGGCTTGGGATTGTTAGCTTGGTTAGAGTGGCTTTGAGATTTGCTTTGTCAAGATAGATTGTGAGTAGCTATCAGATCCATGGTCTCAAAATCCTTGGAGAAAGAAGTGTGTGGGGAATGAAGGACAGTTGGAAGGGACCTTACGACATCAAGGCCATCATTGTAATCTCTCTTTCACATTTAATATGATATAGTAATATGATTCTTTCCTATAAGGCTTGTTGTGTTTTATTGTATGATTCCTTGATCACATACATATGTTTATATTGAGTTTATGCTATTGCTATCACTTTGGTTGGTTGCGTTCTTTTGCAAGTTCATCATTGTATGAGTGTTGGAACGGAGCTAGGATGGCGATGGCGAGAGGAAGTGGCATTTAAACGGTATGTCACCAAATTCAATATCTAAAACTTAAGGAAAGCGTCATGTTCTGGTGTGTTTTGTTATAGATCTAGGTGGATCTAGGAAGATCAATTAGTGTCTGTACCTACCGATTTGTATGATAACAATAGGGAACATACATATGCATGTTGTAGAATAGACAGGTCATGTATCTATTGTTTTTGGTTGGTACATGATCAATTCAGGTACAATTTGATTACAAGGAAGTGGTACAGGTTAGTACATGTTTACAATGGTATATCTCACAGTGACATTGTGACAATGGTTTCTTCATTTAACACATACATTCTAGGGCGACAGGATGGGGCAAGGATAGGTGGTTGTAGCTGGAGAAAATAGGGGGTTGCAACCTCCTTCTAGTTGTATCCATAAAATTGGGGAGTTGTAGCTTCTCTCAGGTTGTAGCCTGAAAAATATATGGGGTTAGAGCCTCCTTCCTTTCATAGATGGAGAAGAAAGGAAGTTGGTGCTTCCAATGAATGTAATTATTAAATACATATAAGAAAAACACATTATGTGTTTTTCTCCCACATTGGGTTTCCACGTAAAAATACCGGTGTACTACGTATGTGTATGATTGTCCATTTTTTCATGGTTTATTTACTCTACACTTATTGGATGATAATTCTATATTGATCATAAAGATAAATAACACTTGCATACTATGGTTAAAAGGATTAAAAATATATATTACTGATTCACCCCCCTCTCAGTAATCCAAAATTAGTATCAGAGAAGGTTCCTTCAAGAAATCAGTTTAACCACTGAAAGGTAGATCATTGAGAGCAATAGTGTGTATAAAAATGGAATACCACAGTTTGATGTACAAAACCATGCATTCTGGAGCAGAAGGATGAAAAAATATGTACAAACACAGGGATTTTAGGTTTGGAAATCAATTGTAGATGGATATAAAGAACCAACAGTTCTGCCAACAAATGACAATGGAAAGAAACTCAATCTAAATAATTCAAAAGCCACAAATTCACTTCTGAATGGGCTTTGTGATTCAGTATATAACAAAGTTATGAATTTCATCTCTACTAAAGAGATTTGGGACAAAATTCAGAATATTTATTAAGGAGATTCAAATTTCAAAGCAACAAAGCTTTATACTTACAAAGGTCAATTCAAATAGCTAAAGATGAAGGAATATGAGAATATTGCAGCTTACTTCTTACGAGTTGATGAAATAGTGAATGGAATCATAGGATTGGGAGAAGAAGTTTATGAATCTATAATTGTTCAAAAGGTACTAAGAACTCTTCCAATGAGATTTTATGCCAAGATCTTAACACTAGAAGAAAGAGAAGATATAGACTCAATAAGCATGGATGAACTACATGGAATCTTTGCAGCCTGTGAAATGAGAACTGAACAAGAAAATATAGGTAGAAAATAAGCAACATTAAAAGCATCTAATAAGTCAAAGAAAAAGGGAAAGCAAAGGAAAATTAATATAAAAACAACAATGACATCTCGAAAGACGATGAACAAGTGGCCAAGTTTGTTAGAAGATTGAAAAAGGGAACCAATGGTAGATATAAAGGTGATCTTCCATTGATTTGTTTTAATTGTGATGGAAATGGTAATTTTGATAACAAATTTCCACACAAGAAAAATAAAATAAATGAAGAGGATGATTCAAACAACAAACAAACATATAAAGGAAAAAGAACCAAAAACAAAGTCTTCAAGAAACAATTTTGAACCAAAGAAGACTGCTCCTCATTAGATGAAGATGAAGTTAGAGAAAGCGAGACATAAAGAGTTCTATTCATGGAAATGGAAGAATCCGATAAAGAAGACACCAAAGAGTATTACGAAGAAGTAGAATTTGACTACAAAGAAGAACTATTGAGTGCTATAGAAGTTATAAAAAGAGAAAATAATAAAAACAAGAAACTCCAGGTAGAACTAGACAAGAAACAAGACACTCATAATTCAAACTATGAAGAACTAGAGTAGATGATCATTGAACTAAAGGTTCAAATAGAAGAAGATAAAATAATCGAAGAAGCAATTAAAGAAAAACTGGAAGAAAAGTATAATATCATTGGAAATTTGGAAGCATAGATTGTTACATTGAGAAAATACCTTCAACAAAAGAACATGCAAAAAAACTCAAAGGTTTTGGATAATATTATCAATAGTCAAAGGCCACATGATGCAGGAGCATTGCCAGCACATCAAGTGAGCCAACGTGGAAGCGGAAGACAGCTGGACAACGCCAGCACAAATTTTGAAAACACCTTGATATTGTTGCACAAACATTAATGTGTTGATTTAATGAAGCACACTTTGTATATTGTAAATGGACCTTGAGTGGATAGCTCTCGTCCTTAGGTAGATAGTTGGCATTTAATATATTTAATGCAGTTAGATAGGAATTTATTTCTAGATTTGATAGCTTTAGAGCGCAAGAGGGAAACGGGATATAGACACCCTCCTTTGTACATTGTAACATTAGCCTGAGTATTATTGAGAGCATTCAGAAGAGAAGAGCAAGTAGAGAATTGTATGAACACCCATGTATAGACATTTCAATTAATAGAAAGAGTTATGATTCAAATTCATGGCTTGTGTTATTCTCTGTGTATTTATGTTAATATGCTCATAAATGTTTTATTTCTGTCATACATTTGCTTTTATGTGCTGTGTATGTGATTTCATGGTTGAAAATAAGTCTGAGAGGAAATGTGAATGAGTTTCAATTGTTCCTCTAATTGAGCCAAGAGATTCCTGCAAGGAGTGCATTTGAATTGTCCGCAAGGAGTGCATTGACAGAAGGGTTCAATTAGAGTTAGCTTTTGTTCTTGTTCATCTCAGAAGTGTAGATTGAGCACCGGAGCCAGGCAAGGCATGAACAGGCTAGACAAAGTCTCAGAGTTGAGATTCCGAGCAAAGGAATCGAAGATTTTTGCTGCAGGTGTGCGCAGAATCGAAGAGCCTCAACACTTAGACGTGTTAGAGATTTTCCGCAAGGATTGCACGCAAGAGTTTTAGGAAGGGAATCGAAAGTTGCGAGAAAAGATCAAGAAGGATAGGCCTTCGAGTTCGTCAAAGGACGGTATAAACAGAGTTGTACCTAGAAGGTTGAAAGGAAGTGTCACAGGTTTGTGCATAGGGTGACGAGTTCTGTGAAAGAACGACTCTTCATTTCGTAGATTTCGTCAGAAAGGATAGACGGTCGGATTTCTCCGAGGAGGATTCGTGACATCCTGTGAGTCGTTAGATCTCACAGAGGAGCAGGGAAGATACAACGAAGAATTGGTCATGGGCGTTGTATCCATCGCGAGATCGCCTATCGGGGTTTCGCGAGAAAAGGATCGAAGAGTTGGTCCCGGGAGTCATGATATCCTGAGAGCTACATAAGTAGTGTGGGGCCACGGGAGTTAGTGGAGGACAGGTGGCACCAACTATCGAGATCTCGTCGTGAAAGGTTCTGAAACTTGGGCGTTAGGATTCACGAACCCGCGAAGTCCGAAGTCCCGACATCGGTGTTTCGACGCATCGGGTATCAGAGGTTGGAGACCCAAGTGTTCGGCGTCGCGAGTTGCGAAGACGCGATAGAGACAAAGTCCCGATAGCGAAGGGAGAAAGTCAGCGATTGACTGGCCATCGGGTCTCAGGGATTCGAGAACCTAGAGAACGACAGTGAACCCGCGAAGCCGCGAGTTTCGATTTCCCCGATAAATAGAAAGAGGGAAGTCGCGCGAAGGAATCTGTGGGTAGATATTTCCTGATAGGGAAATAGAAGAACATTGACGTTCTTTGGGCCGGGAGGAAAGAAGGTCCTAGAGAAGCGGACATGCTTCGAGGAGTGTGGCTGCATCAACACATCATGAAAAGTCGAGGATATGATACAATGAAAAAGAAAGAGGCTCAAGCTCCAAAACCATAGATAAATAAAAACAACCAAGAATATATGCAGAGACATTTAGAAGAGACAATAAGTTTGACAGAGAAGATTACAGGGACACTCCTCCACCTAGAAGAGTCAAATTTCAAAATCAGTGAGAGTCAGAAACAAGCAGGCCTCAAGATGAAGATTGATTCATAAGAGTAACTCCTTTCAAAATATATTCAACTCCCAGGTATCAAAATATATTTTTTGGTTTATGTTATGCACGTAATAATTTTGGATATAAAGTTATAAATTGTAGAGCTAATAGCAGGAACATAAACAACTTTGAAAGTCATGCACAAAATGGTTATCCAATAAGTCCTAGTGAAACATAGAGAAGAAAATACATAAGGTTTGAATCATTGAGAATTGAAGTGGAATGCTAAAAATGCATCAACTTTGGACACATGGCCAAGGATTTTAGAATGGCAGTCCCTCCTAGAGAATTACACCAGAATAAAAATAGTCATAGACAAGAACCTCATTAGAGAATATGGAAAAGAAAGCATGATCAGTTTAACAATGAAGAATGCACACTCACTCTACAATATAAACACAAGAAATGTGGTTGGTATGTTGACAATATATGTTCAAAGCACATGACAGGCGATGAAGACAATTTTCTTACATTAATAAAGAAAATATATGGACCAATATCCTTTGAAAATGATGACTCAGCTATAATTATTGGAAAGGGCACAATCAAAATTGGAAACAAGAATACCAAGGAAGAAAATGTTCTACTAGTGGAATATATGAAACATAATCTTCTAATTTTAAGTCAAATGTGTGACCAAGGTCATAAACTTACATTTGATTCACAGAAGTGCAAGATAAGAAAAGCAGGATCAAGAAAATTGATTGAAACAACTGCAAGAACTTCAAGCAACATATATGCATTAAGTGAAATTGGAAATGAAAAGTGTTTTCTAGGAAAGGAAGATGAAGTTTGGCTATGGAAAAAATAATGGGTCACACAAAATTTGATAACCTCGTCAAAGTCAGAAAAAAAGGAAGCATTCAGATAATTGCCCCAGATCATGAAGCCAACCAACACATTATGAAAACATTGTCAATGAGAAAAGAAAACAAAGACCAGGTTCAAATCAAAGGAATACTCAACGACAATACCATTGGAAATTGTGCATACTGATCTAGTTGGACCAACTAGAAAAAATGGTTTAAAAGGTGAGAAATACTTTATGTTATTGGTTGATTATTATACAAGAATGACTACAGTTTTGTTTCACAGGAATAAATTAGAAGCATTTGAAAACCTCAAGGTATACAAGGAAATGGTTGAAAATGAAATGGATTCAAAAATCAAATGTTTGAGATATGATAATGGAGGATAGCTTACTTCAAAGGAATTTATGGATTTTTGTAGCAAACATGGAATAAAAAGGCAATTATCCATTTCTAGGACACCTCAATAGAATGGGGTTGTTGAAAGAAAGAACATGATAGTACATGAAATGGCTCAAACAATATTAATGGATTCCAAGTTGATAGATGTTTTTTTGACACATGCGGTGCATACAATGATTCACATTCAAAACATAGTAATTCTCAAGAACAACAATGACAAAACTCCCTATGAGCTATGGAAAGGAAGACCAACAAATGTGAAGCACTTCAGAGTGTTTGGAAGCAAATGCTACATCAAAAGAGAACATGAAAAAATGGGAAAGTTTGACTCTCGTGTGGACAAAGGTGTACTTGTTGGTTAATCAAGTACACAAAAAGCATACAAGTGTTACAATCTAAGGCTCAACTAATTTGTGGAAAGAATCAATGAAATAAGTGGATGAAAATTAAAGGAAGAAGAAAAGGAATCAATCGAATAGGTTTACGAAGAAGAACCAAAAGATGAAGAAGTTGTAGAAGGGGAATATGAAGAAGATTAGATAGAAGTAGAAGAGAAAGTTAAAAAAATACCTCAAAAGACAACTAGAAAACGAGTACAGAAGAATCATCCTTCAGATCAGATTATTGCGAACAAAGATGCAGGAATTGAGACTAGAAGAAAAATTTGTTCACCAGAAAAACTACACCTAGCACTCTTATCTTCGATTGAACCAAATAATTTTGAAGAAGACAACAAGGATGAATTTTGGAAAAAGGCCATGAATGAAGAGTTGGATCAAATAGAGAAGAATGAAACTTGGGAATTGGTTCCAAGACCAAGGTACACGAATTTGATTGGCATAAAGTGGGTCTTAAGAAATAAATTGAATGAAGATGGACAGGTTACCTGGAAAAAATATAGATTGGTAAGTAAAGGATACACACAGGTTGAAGGTATGGACTTTGAAGAGATGCTTTCCCCAGTTTCCAGAATGGAAGCAATATGATTGATATTATCTTATGCATTATCCAAGAATATTAAACTGTATCAGATGGACGTGAAATCAACATTTTTGAATGATGAACTTGAAGAATAAGTTTGCATTGAGAAATGAGAAGGATTTCAAGTGTCAGAGAACAAAGATTACATGAGCAGGTTGAAGAAGGCCTTGTATGGTCTAAAACAGGCTCCCAAATCATGTTACTCTAGACTGGATAAGTATCTACAACAAGCAGGGTTCAAAAAAGGAAATGCACACAACAACCTCTACATCAAGGTAACTCAAGATAATATTTTACTAATTGACGTTTATGTTGATGATAATATTTTGGAAGTGGTGATGATAGGTTAAGCTAGAAATTTGCAAAGGATATGCAAAATGAATTTGAAATGTCATTACTTGGAGAACTATCCTTCTTTTTGGGTCTTCATATATGTCAAAGAAACCAAGGCATTTTTATTTCTCAAACTAAGTATATCAGAGAAATGCTAAAGAGGTTYARAATAGAAGATTGAAAACCAGTTAACACTCCTATGCAAACCAGTTGCAAGTTGAGCAAAKATGATGATTCAAAGTCTAYTGATCATAGGAAATACATGTCAATGATTGGCATCTTACTTTATGTGACAACATCTAGACCAAATGTAATGCGGGAAGTTGGACAGGTGGCAYGATTTCAAGMAGCACCAAAGGAATCACATGTTTTAGCAGTGAAGAGGATTTTCATATATATCAAGGGAACAAAAGATTTTGGATTATGGTATCCAAAAGGAAAGGATCTATCACTTATTACCTACATAGATGTAGATTGGGAAGGTTKCATTGATGAGCGACGAAGCATCATTGGAGTGACATTCTACTTGGGTGAGTTTGTGATATCTTAGCTAAGAAAGAAATAGTCATCAATATCATTGTCTACAACCGAAGCAGAGTATATTGCAGCAACAACATGTTGTACACAGGTTCTATGGATGAAACAAAATTTGAAATATATACAAGTTGAGTATGATGAACCCATTCATATATATTTTGATAATATAAGCGCCATCAGTATCTCAAAGAATCCAGTGATGCACTCCAAGATGAAGCACATTCCAATAAAGTACCACTTTCTACAGGAATGTGTTGTAGAGAAGAACATCCAAGTTGAATATGTGGGAACAAAGGAACATGTTGCAGATATATTCCAAAAAACTGCTTCCAAGGGAAGCCTTTGAGTATCTTCACCCGAGACTCAGAGTAATTTCTACTCCAAAATGAATTTTTTTGAATGCTTATCTTATATGTATTATATTTACATGAGGAAGAACCATACATAAGATAGTTTAGGTTAGGGGAGGAGGTTCAGGAAGAGTTCAGTCAGGGGGTGTAGCCCCAAGGACAATTCAGTTATGAGGAGCATCCCTGGATGGGAAATTACCTTTTCCATTGATGAAAAAGGGGGAGAGATTCATCAGATGTAGGATAGAGTGTTATATGCTTGGAGAGGGAGCACAGAGGCATGCTTCCTGGGGGAGAAATGATCACAGGGGAAGCATAAAAAATATGAATTTAGTATTGCATCAAAGTGTTTCCATCAATTCCAAAGAGGGAGATTGTTGATTTATTGGATTGGTTTTCATTGATGTCAACCCTTGAAGAAAGTCTGATATAAATTATGATATCCCCAACAGTATGGATATGTGACTTCAGTTCGATTGATGTATAATGGTATGGAGTTTAATATATTTGTAGGTAATACTATTCTATATGGATAGTACATGTCATGCCATTTATGGTGATACGTGGAACGCCACATAACTCCTCACAATTAGAGATTTATGGCCTTGTGAAGTTGGAGAACCCTCATGAGTTATCTAGAAGTCAAAGAAGTCAAAATTATTCTAGAAGCTCCTAGAAGAAGTTTACTAGTCCAGTGAGTGAAACTAGGAGTTAATCATGGGTTAATTTGTTGCAATAAGAAAATAATTAAAAACAAATTAGTTGCAACTAGAAATGGAGAATTTACTATTTGTAGAAAAGTGGGTTAGAAGTGGGTTGGCCCTAAAATAAGGAAATTGGGTTAAGTTGGTTAGAAGGTAACCCCTTAAGGAAGCTACATGGAAGTATAAATAAGAGAGAAAGGCTCTCCTATTAGCACCTATTGAGCACATTGAATATATATTATTGTGTAAGGTTTATTGTAGGTACTCATTGATATATATGGAGTTTCACAAGTATGAGGTAACACGAAGGGTTGACAGCTAAAGTTTCAGAATTACAGAAAATACTAAAAAAAACTTATCTTTTTAGGTGTACA
Source organism: Picea mariana (assembly GCA_032191745.1). Taxonomy (NCBI): domain Eukaryota; kingdom Viridiplantae; phylum Streptophyta; class Pinopsida; order Pinales; family Pinaceae; genus Picea; species Picea mariana. The sequence continues at coordinate 8,983 of JASDQU010209570.1, forward strand.
CGGGCTGTTGTCTGAAAGAAATCTCCCAGGAAGGTCTACAATGATCAAGTACATCAAATCTATCTAATGGTTCAAAAGGTATGTATTATTTCTATGAGTAGTTGGATTTTGTTGTCTACATGAGAAATGGTTATGGGGGTTTGAGGATTTTCCCTAGAGATATTAGTGGTTGCATGAGACTTTCGGTATAATTTAGATCGACAGAAATACAATGTTGGTATAATAAATATTTATCATTGATACGTCTTGTTAGTGTTGAGACACTTGGCATATGGTTAAGGGTCTTTTTGGTACATGGTTGAGATATTGTATTTGTGAAGTGGTTGATGTATTGAGAGGCTAAATAACAGAAATGGTTTGATGTCTATCTCATGTGAGGGTTATTATTCGTGTTCATGATTACACACACTTGTATGGAACATGACTAGAGAGATATATATGATTTGGGTAAAGGATATGTATGAGGATGTATGCACAATGCACAATTATCGTATGGACACAGTGACATGTTGCAGGTTGATGTGACAATGGCTGCAGAGGGTCATAATTTTTCAAAAGCAAGAAAACCCTAGTTTTCATAAGGCATATGCAGGATGAAGAATAGATAGGTCACGTACACACATGAGTTGAAGTATAGATAGGGAACATACATACACGTGCTAAAAAACATACAGGTCATGTATCTGTTGTTTTTGGTTGGTACAGGCTCCATTTAGCTACAAGTTGATTATAGGGTAGTGGTATAGGTTGGCTATAGCTCAGTGGTATAGGTTGTTATAGGTTTATAGTGGTATATCTCACATTGACAATGTGATAATGGTTTCTTCATTTTACAAATACATTTTAGGATGGTAGGACAGGGCAAGGATAGGTGGTTGTAGCCACCTTCCGGCTATATCCAGAGAACATACATGATTGTAGCCTCCTTCTATTTGTATCCAGATAATTGGGGAGTTGTAGCTTCCCTCAGGTTGCATCTTGAAAAATATAGGGGGTTGAAGCCTCCTTCCACTTGTAGCTAGAGAAAAAAGGAAGTTGGTGCTTCCAATGAATTTAATTCTTAAAGACATATAAGAAAAAATATTCCTTGGTTTTCTCCCACATTGGGTTTCCACGTAAAAATACTGGTGTATTGTGTATGTGTATGATTGTCCATTTGTTCATGGTTTATTTAATCTGCACTTATTGGATGATAATTATATATTGATCATAAAGATAAATAAAACTTGAATACTGTGGTTAAAATGATTAAAAATCTCTATTATTGATTCACTCCCCTCTCAGTAATCTAACATGGGATTGGACTTTGACTCCTGGGGTTGTACTTGGTAGTTTTGGAGGGAGTTTAGGTCATCCTTTCGAGATTCCTGGTGTACATGAGTACAGATCTAGATGTATGCTTGAGTAGATGAAGTCTCGAGCCTTATGGCTCTAGAGATACCGATAGGCTTTAATCCTAGTTCTGAAATTTAGGAAGAAAAGTTAGAGAGTACTCACACTTCCTCGGTGTTGTGATGTGGACTTTCGATGTCTACTATAGTCACTTGGGTAGATTTGTACTAGTCCAATAGAGAGTGTTTTGGAATATACGAGAGATAATAGAGGGCGTTGCAGAAGATACAAGAGATAACATAGGGCATTGTGGAGGATTTGGTGAGCTAAAAAAATCTATAAGCACATAATCAATGTTAACTTCGGGGATAAGTTCCTTGAAGGAAGGAAGTATGTCATACCCCATATTATTATTATTTAAATAAATAATAATAATAATAATAATAATAATAATAATAATAAAGTACAATAATTATCCTAAAGGAATCATCCCCATATTATCATTATTCAAATAAATAATAATAATAAGAAAGTACAATCATTATCCTAAAGGGATCATCCTCATATTATTATTATTTAAATGAATAAATAATACTAAGAATAAAGTAAAATAATTATCTTAAAGGGATCATCCCCATATTATTATTAAATAAATAAATAAACAACAATAATAAGGAAGTATAATAATTATCCAAAAGGGATCATAATAAGTACTTAAATAAATATTTGGGGTAATAAAAGAAAATGGAAAAATAAGTAATGGTAACTTATGGAAGAAAAACTGTAAAATATAATAAAGAATTACAAGTGGATCCTAGGGATCGAGTTCTTTATCATGGATGGATTCTATATAAGGAGGGGGAATAAGGAGAAAATGATATCTCATTTTTCTTGGGAAATCTAAAGACAAGGATAAGAATAATTTTCATAGTAGTGGATTCAAGGCTTGAGAGCTCTCAGTCGTGATGATTGAGGGATCGGTTGGGAGGAGAGTTGTCCCCTAAACTTTTCTATAGTAGCTTGCACGATCAAGGATTACTCACCAACTATCAAGTAAGTTACTCAACACATACTCATAATTTATGAAATATTGAATCATGTATCTCTACTTTTATGAGTTAGTGGTTGTAGGTTGTGGTGTTTATCTATGTAATTAGATTTATTAAAATTTGGATTCTGATAGTTAAAAATCATTTTATTT
>JASDQU010209573.1:0-15770 GCA_032191745.1 Picea mariana
TCAATCGTCTGGTCCAAAACCCATGACTAGGGTTGACATCAATGACAACAACCAATCTTCCAACAAGTATGTCACCTCCACAACTTGTATGAATTTTGGTTGGTTGTAACTTAATGCACAGGCACTTGATCCGATAGAAAATATTCTCTATATGCACGTATAATTGCAGAGATTAAAAATTTAACGACGCCTTTGTTCAATACCTTTATCATGGAATAATTCATGCATGTATTCCCATTCAAAATAGATCTATATCACCAAAATATCCCTGTCATATCAATGCTACAATAATTTAATTCAACATAGAGAATTCGCCTTCCTCGGATCTATCAAGAAAGTTTGGAATTTATGGGTGATTCACTGAGCGATTTGCTGCACATTCTATGTTCAAAGTTATTTAGATATATTGCATGAGATTCACTGGGTGAATTTATTTTTAGATCCATTTTTGCTGGAGAATTATTGGTCGTTGGATGCATCCAGCTAGTGGACGCTCATATCACACAGAATTTGCCCCTCCAAAGGTTCAAGGTGTTGATGGTGCTAGTTAAACTAGAGATCGAATGGTAGATCTCTTGTTGGATAGAATCAGTGGATGGATCAGATTATTGATTCAATCATTTGCTATATGGACATATCGATGGCATATTTATGTGTGGCATATCGTTGCAAGGTAACAATATGTCCAGATACAGCTCGTATAGGGAGAACAGATTTGGACAAGCAGAATTATACCTAAAGTAATTCACAAATATGTGATGTTGACAACCTTGGAGTTTCTTTCTCTGAAGATTGATTGCATTCGAAGAAGAAGCCAAATAATCTCATTTTACATAGAACGTATGATCATCACATATATGATCTGATTAAGGTCGAGGTTTAGAGAATCAAAGGTTACAAATTCCTACATCTTGATCGTTATAGGGTGGTTATTCATAACCCTGTCAGCCGATAGGGTTTATTTATAATCTAGATAAAAAACTGGATATGTGCCGAAAGCTTAAAAAGTAACCAAAAAAGCGATGTTGCAAAGAAATGGAGGGATATGTGTGATCATCCATTTGGAAATCAGACTGAGATAACAAATGAATTTTTCAGATAGACTAGAGACGCATGGACTGATCTAAATTTGCAGAGGTTTGACCAAAACTTGCATAGAATTGACCAAGAAGAGGATGATAGATCTAAAATTTGACTTCAGTGAGAGATATAAAAAAATATTATTATTTTCCTTTGTAAAACAAAACAATTGACATACCAATCAAATGATTGATGCGATGATGGAGTTTTCCAAGAGCTTTCGACGCTGGAATCTCCTCTTCACCAAATGTGCAACATCATGATCTGAAATCAAACTTTCCATGAAAAAAATATCATGGAATTACCAGGCCTCTAAGATCATAAGCCCTCTAATACTAATTGAAGAAATTGAGCATAGAAATATTAGGACAAGAAGATTGGCGGAAAAGGCCTCAAGCCATAATTATCAACATTATATTCATCTTAATGATACAAATATATAATACAATAATGAAACCACCTAAATTGTTTTCACATCGACACCTCATCAAGAGATAAGGTAAGAGGAGGAACTATAGGAATCTAGAAACACACTTAAGATAACAACTATATCCTAGCATGTAAAATATACAAAGGTGGTATACTAAGACTTAATGATTGTATATGAGAAAGAGGCTAACAACTCTAAGGCTATGTTTGACCCATCCATCAAAAAAGAGAACCTTATAGTCATAGAGGACAATTCTAAAGACTCTAAAGAAAGTATTAAAGAATAGGAAAAAATACCTCCATTGCACAGGAAAGAAAAAGAAAATAAAAACGTGGGGAAGATACAAGGTAAAGGCAAACAAGTTTCTCAATACTCTACAGGACCTATAACAAGAGAAACCACTAGATCATCAAAAGTTGAAGCACTATTTAAAGGTACAGGTGGGTTTTTTGATGACAAAGACTATCATTCTGCATATCCATATCAGATTCCAGATCTCCTAGAGGCCATGGACTCAAATAGTTTTGATGATGATCATAACTCAGAATTATCATCTAGATACCAGATCAAACTGAGAAAAACTCACGCTGTTATAGAACTGAACAAACCTGCACCTGCAGAAGAATTTCCAGAGTTTAAAGTCAAGGTTAGAAGTGATAAAGACAAGACTAAAGAACTCTAGAAAATGGTGAAGCAGTTAAAAAAGGAAAAGGCTAAGGTGGAGCAATGGAGCGCCAAACAGCAGGAGAAGATACAGGGTTTCAAGAAAAAGAGAAAGGAACAAAAGGCACTGCTCAAGGAGCTGCGAGTGTCTAATTTAAAATTGTATTGGCACAATATTGTGCTCAGAACCAAGTTGAAACAGAGGACTACTAAAGCCAAAAACATCATTATATCATGATAGCCTTATGAAGTTCCTTCCTGCAAAGTTTTGATACTATTTACTCAAGGAGTGAAAGATGATATTTTTTATTTTGACCTAATGAATTTTGACACTTCGAATGGATAACTTAGTTGAGATAAATTCCAAATTTTGTGGGATTTGATAAGTTGTTGTAAAAGTGTTTTGGGTTAAGTTGTTGAGTTGCTTCCTATTTTTGAAAATGTAAGTTCTCATTTTGAGCTGATCCTCCTAGAAGATAGGAATTGACCAGATCTTGTTACTAAAAGAACACTAGAAAATAGGATCTATTGTCATTTCCTGTATAGTTAAACAGATAGATGAAACATTGTATGGAGGTCGAAAATTTGGATATTCAGGGACCTATTTTGAACTCTTTGTAAGACAGATTTATTCTACCTTGATACTTAATGGAAAATACATGTTGATGGTCAGACTTTCTCTTCTTTCATGTTCTTTTTATTTTCTTGCTTGAGATCATTTTTCAATTTCAATGCATTGTTTTCTTGGTCTTAATTAATGTAGTGAAGATTTTGTTGTAATTATTATTATCAAGATTTGATTTACAAGAACATGCTCTTGTTTCTAAATTACATTTTGACATAAGAAATCCATGTGGGGTTAACAAACTGAAGACTTCCATATTTCCTCTCTTTATTTTTCCTTATTTATCTGATCTATTTATGTGGCTACCCTTTAACAAATCAATGGGACATCTCTTGGATTTATTCTGAAATTCATTTTTACCTTGAAACCTTGAACCAACTTTCAACCACCCTTTTAAAAACCATTTCATAAAACCCTTAAAATATTATTGCAATAACCTGATGATGCCCTAGCTTACCCTCTCACAGTCAAGTGTAACTTTAAGGACTTACATCTTTTGGCGTCGTTGTTGGGGATGAAGAAACGAAGATATCTTCCCTGGGGAAACGACAAGATTAGATTCAAATCTTGATGGTGAAAAATTTTGTGGACATTACATGAGACTGTGATTATTCACTTGGCGACTCCTTTGTGGTAATTTTGGCTCCTAAAAGAGAAGGCAAAGGACCAAAAACTCCTCCAACTTCCTCTTCATCTATAAAGAAACCAGTTACCTAAAAAAACCCATACCCAAAGCCTATTGCAGTAGTACCAAACCCTGAAAAATTATTAAGAAAACCTAAAATCATTCCTGGATAGTTCTCCCTCTCAAAGGGAAAATTTTCTTCAAACATATCTCAAGGACAGCCTTCGGAAGTTATCAAACTCAATTATATGAAGAAGTAATTCATGAAAGTGAAATTAAGCATGTCATTGAGCCTGTTAGAGTTTCCTTTCCTTCAATTATTTCATAACTAAATCTAAATCAATGGAAGTTGTTTGTTGAGATCATTAAAGAGGAACAAGAAAATACTTTGTCTGCAGTTGAATCTTTGAGAGATTACAACAAATATATTAAAGGTGAACTAGAAACACTCTCTTTATCATCTCAATATTTCATTTCCAAATAAATTAAACCACGTTATTCTTCTTTTGAAAACCCTCTTTTTCTAGGACCATCATTCGGCTCTAATCCAGAAAAGAAACCTTTGTTTTCTGAAGATCAATAAATAATATCAGTACAACTAAGTTGTTACACACAGGGGACAACTTATCTTTTTACATCACCTATTTTTCTTACTCCTAAAGCGCAAACACCAAAGATAGCAAATATGGTTGTTAATAGAATGGATGCAATTGTTTCAGCTTGATATGCACCATTAATCCTGCCACAAGTCATGTATGCTTTCACACCAAATGATTATATGAAATATCTTCTCAGATTTAATGGAGAAGGAGGAGTTACTGCTGAAGAGAATTTAAATTCTTTATATAGTTTTGCAGATAATTTTAATGTAGATCATGCAGATGTTTGGATGAGACCTTTTGTGCAAAGTTTATATGGTGAAGAAAGAAAATGGTTCAGGAGCTTGCCACCTAATTCAATTGTTGATATTGATGCTTTGGATAACACCTTTTTAAGACAATGGGGAGATAAGAAGGACTACTTATATTACATTATTGAATTTGGTGCTTTAAAAAGGAAACAAGGTGACTCAATATCTGATTTTACTAAAATGTTAAATAAAATGTATAATAAAGTTCCAGATGAAATTAAGCCTTCAGAAACATCAGTCAAAATCACCTTTGCCAATGCTTTTGATGATTAATTTTATCTGCTACTGAGAGAAATAAGGTATGCTACTTTGAACCTAATGCAGGAAGCAACTATTGAGGTAGAATCTAACATACTAGCAGCAGACAAGTTGAAGTCCAGGGGTGATAGAGACAGGGAAAAATAAAAAGAAGAGCTCCCTTCCTCTTCTCATGCAACCTCTGATTCTAAGATAGATGAAATGGCTAAAATGTTGAATACCTTGACATCTGATATGGCCATCTTGAATATGGAACAAAAACAACCCAATATACTTTCACAGGAAAGTGGATACAGAAATCCTAATCAATTTAGGAGGCCAAATAATGTACCTCAAATATTACCAAGAGAAGGGAAGAATCAAGAAGATCAAAAAGTTTTTCCTCCTTTCCAAAACAATGCAGTAGAAGAGATGGAAGAATAAGATTATATTGAAGATGACCCTGCAGTACAATTAAATGATTTAGAATCATCCCCTACTCATTTGACACAACAAGATTATAAAGATTCTTTGATATTAAATCAGTTTGAAGAAGGGGATCTTGATGAAGTTATACAGAAGGAACCTAAAATAAATAAATATGATCTCAGATCTAGATAAAGTACACCTAAGGTGGATGTACCTATTCCAGCAAAGAAGGCTAGTACTCCAGTAAAACCAAGGATCAGTAAAGACAGTCATGGGATTCAAATTGATCAACAATTAAAGCAACCTACCAAGGTTAGTACTATAAAGTTAAAGGAAACAAAAAAGGTTGTTTCTTCTTTCATCCTTGAACATGAAATCAACAAAATCAAAATTTATGTACCTTTGATAGAACTAATGAAAACATATCATTTTAGGAAGATTGTTCTCAAGGCTTTACAACCCCCTACTCAGGTCAACTTTTCAGATACTATCAACCTTGAAGATGAGAACCCTGCTATAACCATTGGACATCATATTGAAGATAAAACTGATGCTTCTCCTCCTTTCTACATATCACTAAATATTCATGACAAGATATTGCATAACTACTTAATGGATTATGGGGCTTCACACAATGTTATGCCAAAAGTGGTAATGGATGAATTATGGTTAGACATCACTAAACCCTACCTTGATCTATATTCTTTTGACTCTAGGAAAGTCAAATGTCTAGGAGTTATCAAGGACATGGTTGTTACTCTTTCCCAATTACCTATGAAGAGTGTGTTATTGGATGTTATTGTGGCTGATATACCTCCAAAATTTGGAATGCTTCTATCAAGATCCTGGGCTAAGAAAGTAGGAGGCACATTGCAGATGGATCTCAATTACTCTACCATTCTTGTTTTTGGTGGAGAACATTGGAGATTGTATAGGTAAGTAAGCCTAGATTACTTGGTAAGTGATCATGAAAACCCTAGTAATCATCCTATATATGTTGTAGAATATGAACTTGGCTCCTTTATTCTTCATATTGATGATCAGATGGTAGAAACATGAGTTAGAAGAATAACACCTGTAGGGCTTGTTCAAAAGAAGGTTCTGGTGTTGGGATTGTTTTCATTTACCCTACCTAAGAATTCATCCCTATGTCATATAAACTTGAATTTGATACAACCAATAACATCAATGAGTATGAAGCTTTGCTGCTATGATTGAAAGATGCTAAAGATACGAGTATAGATAAACTTTATGTTTTTCGAGATTCATAACTCATTATTCATCAGATTAAAAACATTTATCAAACTAAACAGAAAAGGTTAAAACAATATAGGAATGAAGTGTGGTATTATGTGGATAATTTAGGCATTCAACATTACTTTTGTGCACAGGAATTTGAATCATCATGCCAACTCTTTGGCACTTGCAGCCAGTAACTTTAAGACCCCAATGTTTCCTAATTTACAATTTGAGATTGAGGTTAGACATAGACCCACAATACCAAGTAACATAAAAATTGGCATATTTTCAAAGATGATCAAGAGATTCAAATATTTTTAAAGACTATTGAAGCATTTTCTAATATTTCAATAGATCATGACAATGAAGAAGATGATGTAGAGGTACATGTTGCAAATGTTCTTCAAGACAACGTTGTTGGGCACAAAATTATTGAATTGAAAACAAATCATCTTCCTAAAGGCTTGGTTCCACTTGAGATATTATTTGATCACAACGATGTTTCTAGAAAGGTTGTTATTCAGATACAAGAGACTGATGTAGTGGACTGTGATATCAGTTCTAATTTAAATCCCAGGATGATTAAATTATCTAGAAAATTTTTAGTAAAACAGAGAGACATATATGTCAATTTGATGAAGCAGTATTCAGATGTATTTGCATGGTCTTATGAAGACCTAAAGGTTTTTGATACAGAGATCATGCAACATAATATTCCTTTGAAACCTGGATCAAAACCTTTTAAGAATAAGTCTAGGAAATTTAATCCTTTGTTGTTACCCATAATAGAAAAAGAGATGAAAAGCTTATTGGATGCCAAAATTGTAGTTCCGCTGAGATACTCAAAGTGGGTATCTAATTTAGTACCTGTCAGGAAGAAGAGTAGAGAAATAAGGCTTTGTGTGGACTTCAGGAATTTGAACAAGTGCTCCCTAAAGGAAAATTATCCATTACCAAAAATGGATCATATTTTACAGAGAGTAGTAGGGGAAAAGAATATTTCTATGCTTGATGGTTATTCAGGGTACAACTAGATATCAGTAATGGAGGAGGACAAGAAGAAAATAGTTGTTACCACTCCCTGGGGCACTTTCATGTATGAAAATATGACCTTTGGATTGATGAATGCAGGGGAAACCTTTCAGAGGGCTATGGACATTGCTTTTATTGGTGAGAAAGATAGGTTTTTGGTTATTTATCTTTATGAGATCACTTTATTTTTAGCATCTGATGAAGAACATTTACAGCCTTTGAAGCAGACTTTTGAGAAATGTAGGAGGTACGATATCTCACTTAACCCTAAAAAATCACATTTTCCCATGGAAGAAGGAAAAATTTTGGGATATATTGTTTCACCTGAAGGTATTAAAATAGATCCATAAAGAGTAAAATATATCTAGCAGATAGACATTCCAAGGAACAAGAAGTCTATCCAATCCTTCATAGGTAAGATAATTTTTTTATGGAGATGTATACCCAATTTTGCAGAGATTATCAAGTACATTACATATATGTTGAAAATGGATGCAGAACTTAAGTGGATACCAGAATCTAAAGAATATTTTGAGAAGATTAAGTAGGTTCGTGTTCAGGCCCATGTTCTCATCTATCCGGATTACTCCAAGGGATTCATGATTTTTTCATTTTCCTTAGAAGACACCATAGTTGTTGTTCTTCTACAAAGAAATGAACAAGGATATGAGCAGCCCATCTCCTCCTTCAGCAAAACTCCCAGAGACTCAGAACTGAAATATGATATAATGGAGAAACATGCATATGCTCTATTGAAGGCTTTAAAATATTTCAGGGTATATGTTCTACAATCTGAGATCACTGCATATGTGCCAAGTAGTGCATTCAAAGAAATTTTAGTTTAGCCTGATTGTGAAGAAAAGAGAGGAAAGTGTATAACAAAAATCCTAGAGTACAACCTGACTATAAATCCCACTCAACTGATAAAAGGTCAAGGCCTTGCCAAATTAATGGCAAGGTTAAATTGCAAAGCAATTGGGTTGTATCATCTCTCAAGTAAAGCACATAATTCTTCATTCTAGATTGGAGAAACCATCTCATAGGTAAACAACGAATATTCTTCTTCAACATGGTATGAGGATATTGTATTTTTTCTGTTGAATCTTCAATCTCCTCTTGAATTGGATAAATCAAAGTTCAAATCACTTAAATTAAAATCAGTAAAGTATTGCATTATTGATCAAATCCTATTATGGAAGGATCCTAATGGGATCTTGTTGAGGTGTGTTGATGAAGAAGAGGCTAAACAATTTTTTTGTGATCTACACCATGGTGTTTGTGGAGGTCATCACCATTGGAAATCTATTGCTTTCAAGATTCTCAGAGTAGGCTATTACTAGCCAGTTCTATTTTCAGACATTTTTTCTCAGGTCGGGGCATGTGAACCCTGTCAAAAGTTTGCAGGAAAACATAAAATTATGTCTCTGCCTCTGAAACCCATCATTGCTCATGGACCATTTCAACAGTGGGGCTTGGACTTCATCGGGGAAATCAACCCTTTATCTTTTGGACAACATAAGTGTATCCTTACAGCCACAGATTACTTTACAAAGTGTATTGAAGCAATTCCAACTCAGAATGCAACAGACAAGGTGATCATGGAATTTCTTGAAGGACATATTTTTTCTAGGTTTGGTTGTCTTAAAAAGATAGTTATTGATAATGATCAATATTTCAGATCAAACTCCATGATTTATTTCTGTAATAAGTATAATATCAAACTGGTTCACTCTACTCCATACTATCCCCAAGGAAACAGGTTAGTAGAGTCCTCCAATAAATGTCTTATAAGGATTATCAAAAAAATACTTGCATAAAACAAAAGGTAATGGGATTCCAAGTTAAAGTTTCCCCTATGGTTTGATCATATCAGTAACAAGAAGTCTATTGGAACCTCCCATTTCCATATGGTGTATGGAACAGAAGCCATTTTTCCAACTCAATTGGGCTTACCAGTTTTAAAATTTTTACAAGAAGAGTTAGAAGAACCCAATGATATCCAAAGGAGATTTTTTCAGATGATTGAAGTTTAGCAGGTCAGAGAACAAATGGATCAAAAAGTTATCTCTCACCAGAGCAAAGTCAAAGCCACATTTGATAAGGGAACTAAGAAAGATGTTTTCAATGAAGGAGATTTGGTATTAAGGTGGGATGCTAGGAGAGAGGACAAAGAAAAACATGGTAAGTTTGACAACTTATGGTATGGTCCTTTTAGAATAGCCAAGGTCATGGATAAAAATACTTTTCTCTTACATAATCTAGATAACACTGAAACTTTTGGAGGCCCAGTGAATGGGAGGTTCTTGAAACATTATTTTCTTTAAATATTTACCAAATTTTTCAGCCTGTATAATATGTTTTTATTTCAATAAAGACTCCATATACCTAATGGAATTGTTTTTACACAGTTTTGTTGTAAATAAAGGATGACGGAGCAGGGAAATCAGAGAATCAGAAGCAAGGTAAAGGCATTGGTCTGCAGATCTTAAAGTTTTCTCATTAAAACTTTTCCCCCAGAAGGAGTCAGTGTTAGTCTCTAATTTTTTTTCTTGATTAAGTGAGTATCCCTAATACTAAATCCTCCCTCATTATACTTTGTTGCTTGAATTTTAGACTTTTACCCTTAGTTTGATTTGTTATGTTTTTCATTTTTTTCATTTTGAAATAATTTCCTTAAGTTTTTGAAGGTTTAAGATGTGATTTAATGAGATTTGTCACATCACTTGTCTATTTTACTTTTGAAATTTAAAAATTTTGCCAAGTCATGAATGGCGCTACAGGAATAGTAATATTCTTGCATCGTTAAGGTAATTATGTTTTGACATGCACCATCCAACCCATATCTTATCATGATTGCACAAATCGTGGATAGAAGACCTGCATGTGCTCCACGATCTTTGCTCGAGTTGATGTTGCATTTTAAACCATTACGTGAAAGGGATCAAGTTGTACCAGCCAGGACCTGCATCAAATCAAACCTATCCTGATATTATAAAATGATGTTATCACCTGTTATTCTAATATATCGGATGTTGTGTGCAGAGATTGAATTAAGAGGAATTGTTGTGTTCTAACAGTCACAAGTTTTAAAGTTCCTAGTTTCAATCTGCAGATATTTTTTATAGAACTGTACCAGTAACATGGAACCGAAGAAGAGTGGATAGATCATTAGGTTGGAACCCAAGGGCACATAATTTCTTGAATATTACCCACAAATGGCGCAAATATTTAAAGACATAGGTTGGTTTGAGTTTTTCATAACTTTCCAAGGACATTATGAACAGGTCTTCATGATATTCGCACAGAATTTTGATGGTTTTGAAGTTGTCATTGGAAAATTGTTGATGATGGTGACTAAACACTCAATTGCAAGATCCTGCAAATTTCCAATTGGGGGAGAAAGGTGGTGGAAAAAAGAGGACTTGATCATGGAGTTCGTGAACTAGTTTCTGATACCAGAAAAACAGAACCCTAATTGGAAAAAGGGAATACCACATAGTTGGATCAGAAAGGAGTGGCATACTTCCTTAATTATCATTCATGGATATACTACATGCGAGGGTAGGTTCTCACTGGTTTACATTTATCATATCATATTGTTAATTCACATCAATGGAGATTACCCCCTCAATTTACCCTATTTTCTACTAAAAAATATATCTAAGATGTCCAAAAGGGTGCAGTCTCACCCTGCTACAGCCAAAGGAAGCATTTTCCACCAATTTTTGATAAATACATTAGTTGTCTCTTCTTTGAATGAATTCCATAGACCCTAGCATTGGCTAATCCAGTCTCTAAGTAATGATCCACAACCCAACAAATCTAAAAAGGCCAAAGGGAAAAGATTAGTGATATAGAAACATAGTGGTACAGTTAGTGAATCCCCAATTAAAGAAGAAACAACTACAACTAGGGTAACAAGGGCTAGTAAGAGGAATATGAAAACTTGGAAAGTCGTTGTTGATTCTCATGTAGGTAAAGGCCAGGAAGAAGCCACTACCTGTAGAGGTAAGAAATCAAAACCTGATGCAGATATTGATATGTTTCTTGATACATAGATAAAAATGGAAATGGATGAATATGACGATTATAATGTTAACCCAATTCAAGCCACAAACAAGCATAAAAAGAAAGCAATCATTAATAAAGGTGCCAAGGGAAAAAAATAGGGGAAGAAACCTACACTTGTGTCTAAATACCCTAGGAGAAACTCCACTAGGGATGTCAACAAATTCAGGTTAAACTCTAAGGCTATGTTTGACCCATCCATCAAAAAAGAGAACCTTATAGTCACAGAGGACAATATGAAGACTCTAAAGAAGGTATTAAAGAATAGGTAGAAATACCTCCATTGCATAGGAAAGAAAAAGAAAATAAAAACTTGGGGAAGACACAAGGTAAAGGAAAACAAGTTTCTCAATACTCTACAGGACCTATAACAAGAGAAACCACTAGATCATCAAAATATGAAACATTGTTTAAAGGTACAAGTGGGGTTTCTGATGACAAAGACTATCATTTTGCAGATCCAAATCAGATTCCAGATCTCCCAGAGACCATGGACTCAGATAGTTATGATGATGATCATAGCTTAGAACTATCTTCTAGATACCAGATCAAATTGAGAAAACCTCAGGTTGTTATAGACCTGAACAAACCTACACCTACAGAAGAATTTCCAAAGTTTAAAGTCAAGGTTAGAAGTGATAAAGACAATATAAAATAACTCCAGAAAATGGTGAAGCAGTTAAAGAAGGAAAAGGATCAGGTGGAGCAATGGAGTTCTAGACAGCAGGAGAAGATACATGGTTTCAAGAAAAAGAGAAAGGGACAAAAGGCACTGCTCAAGGAGCTGCGAGAGTCTAATTTCAAATTGTGTTGGCACAATATTGTGCTCACAACCAAGCTAAAACAGAGGAATAATAAAGCCAATGCCATCATTATATCATGATATCCTTATGAAGTTCCTTCCTGCAAAGTTTTGAAAGTTTTGATACTATTTACTCAAGGAGTGAAAGATGATGTTTTTTTATTTTGACCTAATGAATTTTGACAAATCAAATGGATAACTCAGTTGAGATAAATTCCAAATTTTGTGGGATTTGATAAGTGGTTGTAAAAGTGTTTTGGATTAAGATTTTGAGTTGTTTCCTATTTTTGAAAATGTTAGTGCTCGTTTTGAGTTGATCCTCCTAGAAGATAGAAATTGACCAGATCTTATTACTAACAGAACACTAGAAAATAGGATATGTTGGTCAAAAAGTTGGATATTCAGGGACCTATTTTGAACTCTTTGTAAGACAAATTTATTCTACCTTGATACTTAATTGCAAAGACATGTTGATGGTCAAAGTTTCTCTTCTTTCATGTTCTTTTTCTTTTCTTGCTTGAGATCATTTTTCAATTGCAATGCATTGTTTTCTTGGTCTTAATTAATGCAATGAAGATTTTGTTGTTATTATTATTATCAATATTTGATTTACAAGCACATGTTCTTTTTTTCTAAATTACATTTTGAGATAAGAAATTCATGTGGGGTTAACAAACTAATGACTTCCATATTTCCTTTCTTTATTTTTCCTTATTTATCTGATCTATTTATGTGGTTTCCCTTTAACAAATCAATGGGACATCTCTTGGCTTTATTCTAAAATTCATGTTTACCTTGAAACCATGAACCAGATTTCAACCACCCTTTTAAAAACCAATTCATAAAACCATTAAAATATTATTGCAATAACCTGATGATGACCTAGCTTTGCCTCTCACGGTCAAGTGCAACTTTAGGGACTAACATATACAATGATAGTAGACAAAGATTTCAGAAGAGAAACACATGAACAATTAGATTACTGTTATTAGGTCGCAGAGGATGAAGAAGCAAAGGAAAACCCACGTGACATACCTATAGTATAAGGGGAAGGAGAAATAGGGTTGGAAGGACCCTTGTTACAATCAGAAGAGTTTATTGTACCTATGGATATTAAAAAGGTCAATACTGGGACTGAAGAGAAGCCCAAGATAGCCAGCATTGGAGATTATTGGGACAATGAGACAATAGAAAAGATAATTAAATTATTGGGCGAGTATAGTGACTTATTCCCAGCCACATTTTCATAGATGAAATGGGTAGCAAGAGAACTTGGAGAAATGAAAATACCCCTCATACCAGATGCAAGACCAGTTAGACAAAGACCATATATATTAAACGCCATATAGAAGAAAAAATTTAAGGCAGAAATTGACAAAATGCTAGCATCGTGAACCATAGAGCCTATGGGAGAATCATGATGGATTAGTCCAATGGTGGTCTAGGAAAAGAAGACTGGAGGGATTAGGATATGTGTGGATCTAAGGAAATTAAATGATGTATGACTGCATGAACCTTTTCCTACTCCATTTACATATGAGGTTTTAGAGAATGTAGGAGGACATGAAGTGTACTCTTTCATAGATGGATTTTCAGGATACCATCAGATCATAATTGCTCGGGAGGAAAGGTACAAAACTACATTTGCAATAGAATGGGGGTCATATCAATACATAGAAATTTCATTTGGTTTAAATAATGCACCAACAATATTTTATAGAGTAATAGTAGATGCATTCAAGGATTTTATACATAAATTTCTAGAGGTTATTGTACATTATTGAGTTTATTGAAGGACCATGCAGAAATTCTGAGGTTAATGTTAGAAATATGTAGGCAATGATAGATTTCCTTGAACATTAAGAAATGTATATTCAGTACACTGTTTGGCATCTTAATTGGACATATTGTATCTAAACAAGTCTTGATAGTAGACCCTGCAAATATTGTTTTCATTGTCAATTTACCACCACCAAAGTCAATGCACCAGTTGAAAGCAACAATGGGCCACACAAGGTACTACATGAAATTCATAAAGGGATATGCAAATATTACTGTGCCTATGGAGAAGTTACTAAAGAAATACATAACTTTTTAGTGGAATGATGAATTCCAAGACAGATTGGACATACTAAAAGAGAACATGGTGACAACACCAATTTTGAGCTTTCCATATTGGAAAAAAGAATTTCATGTGCATGTGGGTGCTTCATACATTGCACTTGGAGCAGTTTTGGCACAACGAGGTGAAGGAGACATTTATCACCCAATATATTTTGTTAGTAGAAAATTGTCTGACTCTGAGGAGAACTATAATGCTACTGAAAGGGAAGGTTTGGATATGGTATATTCCCTACAGAAGTTCAAACATTATCTGTTGGGTCAACATGTTAATATGTTTATAGTTCATTCCACTTTGAAGTACCTAGTTAACAAGCCAGTGTTGGGGGGGGGGGAGAATCCATAGATGGTTTTATTGTTTCAGGAATATGATTTTGAAATCATAGTAAAACCAGAGAAGCTGAATGCAGGACTAAATCATCTATAAATAATTACTAATGGAGAGGAGCCAAAGAAATTGGAGGAAAATTTCCTGATGCTAACTTATTTTTTGTTCAGATTATTGATGATTATTTTGCTGACATTGTTGGATTTTTTAGCACAGGAATGGCTCCCAAGTAATTTACTGTCGCACAGGAAAATTAGTTTGTAGTCTGCACTGCATACTATCAGTTGATTGCAGGTCATTTCTACAAATTAGGTGTAGATGGAATTCTAAGAAGATGTGTCATGAATGCTCCATGGTGCTAGTAGAAGCACATGAAGGGATAGTTGGAGGGAACTATGCAGGAAATACTACAACACAAAAGGTTTTTCATGCATGATTATGGTGACCTACAGTACATAAGGATGCAAAGGAATAGTTTCAGACCCGTGATGTCTTTCAAAGGGTAGCAAAACCATCTAGAAGGGATGAAATGCCACTTATGCAACAAGTAACTTTACAATTATTTGATAAATGGGTTGTGGATTTCATTGGAACCATTAAACCACCAATAACGAGGTCAGGAACCAGATACATCATCACTACAACAAAATACTTAACCAGATGGGAAGAAGTAGCCCAGTGAAGGATTGCAGCACAGAAAATGCAGCGCGGTTTCTCTTTGAGAACATGGTGACCATATTTGGATGTCCTAGAATTTTGTTGAGTGATCAGGGACCTCATTTTATTAAGATTACAATTAGAGATATGATAGAATAATTCCAAATACATCATCAGAAGAGAACACCTTACCATCCCTAGGAAAATGGTATAGCAGAATATTTTAACAAGATTCTAGAGAATGCATTGACAAAGATTTGCAATGTGAATAGGGATGATTGGGATTTGAATGTATTAGTAGTGTTATGGGATTACAAGACTACATGCAAGAAAATTACAAGAAAAAAACCATTTAGATTGGTGTATGGGAAGGAAGCAGTGGTTCCATTGGATTATTTAGTACCTAGTCTACGCATTGCAGCAATCACCAACATGACAAAAGAAGGTGTTGCACAAGAAAGATTAGACCTGTTGATGGAGATGGAAGAAGACAAAATCTTAGTAGGATTTCACCAGGAGGTACA
>JASDQU010209574.1:542-18863 GCA_032191745.1 Picea mariana
AGACTCAGATTCAGTAGATTCCTTTTATACCCATGTTATTGGCCTGATAAATCAGATTAAGTCTCATGGAGAAACCATAGAGGATAGAAAGGTTGTTGAGAAGGTACTTAGGAGGACATTCCTCCTAAATTTGATACCCGTGTTGTGACCTTGGAAGAGAACAAAGAGCCAAGTCAGTTTAGTCTAGATGTGCTGCAAGCCTCCCTTATTAATCATGAACAAAGATTAAATAGATCAAATATGTCATTAGAAAATGCATTTTCCATGCAGTCACCTATAATTCGTAGAAGAGGAAGGGGGAAAGATAACTCTAGAGGAAGAGGAAGAAGTTCTACTAGAGTTGGACGTCGTAGCAGTCCTGGAATACTGGTGGAAGAGGTCAAAATCAAAATAACAATTAGTGAAGTAATCAAAGATTTAGTTCCATTACTGTAAAAACTATGGACGTTATGCATATGAATGAAAACAGAGATAATATAATCAGAACAAGCAGGGACAAGATAAGTCAAATAGCACAAATAGTCCCTCCATCCCTATGTTTATGGCATGCACTGAAGTGATGCCTATAATGTCCCTAGTTGAATGCAATGTTGCTCAAGAAAGCCCATGTGATACATAGTATTTAGATTCATGTTGTAGTAATCATATGACAGGAAACGTTGAATTGTTTTCTAGTTTGGATAAGTCAGTCCAAACTAAAGTTACACTTGAAACTAATATCCAAGTCATTGTCTTGGGTAAAGGAAGTATTAACATTCTAACTAAATAGGAGGAGCAAAAGGTTATGCCTGATGTATATTATGTTTCTAGCCTAAAACATAATTTGATGAGCATAAGATAACTGTTACAAAAAGGATATATAATCTATATGGAAGATAATCACTGTGATTATGGACATATATCCAAACAACCAACTTATTGCAAGAATCCAGATGACAAGCAAAAAAACGTTTCCATTGACATTAAATCCATCCATGAAGAGAAAAACAATGCAAGTTTTCTATGACACAAAATATGTACACTCTGACACTGCATTCAAAGAAGAAAGCAAGGAAGCAAGTGCGCGCAGTTCTGAAGAAGAAAAAGTTAGTGCGTGCAGTTTTAAGAGAAAAGAATACAGTGACACAGAGATGAAGACAACATTCAAATCTGAAGTGCAGGATGAATCCTGGCTGTGGAATTTCATATTTGGACATTCAAAATTTGGAGGTTTGACGCTGATACATACAACGGATATGGTGAAAGGTTTCCATTAATTGAAAGACCAGAAATAATATGTGAAGGTTACATCTTTGGAAAACATCATAGAGAGTCATTCCTAGTTGGCAAGTCATCTAGAGCAAAAGCTCCACTAGAAATTGTACATTCAGATATTTGTGGACCAATGAAAACACCATCTATAGGAGGAAGTACCTATTTTCTTACATTTATTGATGACTTCTAAAGAAAAACATGGATTTACTTCCTAAAACATAAATTTGATGCATTTGGTTGTTTTCAGCAGTTCAAGTCACTTGTGGAGAAGCAAGTGGTCATTATATCAAGGTTCTAAGAACTAATAGAGGAGGTGAATATGTTTCAAGAGAATTTCAAAACTTTTGTAAAGTTCATGGAATTTACAAGCGATTTATTGCGTGGTATGCACCACATCAAAATGGTGTCGCAGAAAGAAAGAACCAAACCATCATGGAAATGGTGCACAATATGTTAGCAGCCAAACATTTGTCAAATGAACATTGGGATGAGGTAGTAGAAATTGCAGTATACATCATGAATAAATGTATGACAAAGAGTGTGAAAAACAAATCTCCTCAAGAATCCTGGACATGTATGAAACATAATGTTGCACACTTAAGATTTTTTGGTTGTGTTGCATACACACATGTTCCAGATGAGTTGAGAAAAAGGATAGATAACAAAGGACACAAATGCATATTTGTTGGGTACTCTGAAGATATAAAATAATACAAACTATATGATCCTATTGCAAGAAAATTCATAATCATCCGCGATGTTCAATTTGTGGAGAATGAAGCATGGGATGGGAGCATAGAAAGGACAGTTAAAATCATTGATGTTATCAAGCATGATGATATAGAGGATGAAGTGGTACAAACATCAAACATAATTCAGTACACAGTTCCTTCCACTCCTAGAACTGCACCACAAATATCAACACAAAATACTTGAGTGAGATCAGAAGGTGCACAACCCACACCAAGGGCGCAGTAAACTCCAGCAAGCAGTCCAAGTAGTTCTACATCTCCAGATCCAACATTAGCAAGTATGTTACCAAGGAAGACAAGAAGTCTGAGAGACATCTATAATGTTGACACATCAAATTATTTTTCAGTATTTTCTCTGTTTTCACAAATAGATGATCCCTTAACTTTTGAAGAATTTGTCAAGGATGATGTATGGGCACAAGCCATGGATGAAAACATTAAATGCATAGAGAACTGATCTGGATTTATTTTCGGCACGAAATGAGAGAGAGGATATAATAAATAAATGTATACAGATATCTCAGATACCCAATAATATAAAAAATATATATCGGAGATGCAACCATAAACATAGAGATATAGTAATACACAATTTCTATTAATGAGCGAAATGTACAAAATTATAGAAATACAGAGTGAAACGCTAGCTAGAATGGTGGAAGCTTATCTCCGAGAAAAGATATGAAGACTACTCACATTCACAAGAAGATGGTTACAATGAGTCTCTAAAGGCCCTTTTAACATAAAGAAAATCCAAAACCCTAACCCTGGAAGATGAAAAGCCAATAGTTTTGTGGACCCCGTTTTGGATAGTTTGGTGTATCAACTTCCCAAAGGCATAACTTTGGCATACAATATTCATTTGGGGTGCACGATAGCTCGTTGGAAAGGTATATTCAAGGAGATTCATTTTGGGGGCTCAATGAGATTCTTTGGCTATCATTGAGGTGTTTGATCCTGAAAAAACTCCATTTAGGCCCTCAAAATGGCCCCAGAAGTTTAGGAATCGAAAAACTGCTAAAAATAGTAAGTTGCGAAAAGATTGTTTTGAGACAGTTAGAATATGTGGGTGGCCATCGATATCCACCTGGATCAATCCTCCCTCATTAGGAAGAAATGGTATCCATTGCGTTGAGTTCCCAGGGGAGAGGGAAAAGCATTTACTAAATCTGCATCTTGATGAGTTGTTTGCCTTGTTGGAGAAGTTGTGTTGCTTAGCTTGTTGAAGGTTGTCACAAACTTGTGGTTGGAAGGGTTGGACCTTTTTAACCAGTATGGATATATGAGATTCCTATGTACAAAATAAATCTTTATGCTTTGTTACAATCTTGTCGACCTTCTTTTGTTGAATAAAAGGTGCTTGGACCAAGGTTGCAGTGGTTGTAGTGTCCTTTTGTTCACCTTTTGAACAAATAGTGAAGAAGATGAATTTTGTAATATGAGATACTACCTTGTGACACTGTTTAGGTGGGACAATAGTCACAACTACCTCTGGTATCCTGTAGCGATGACCCCCTAGAGTAACAATGACACTACAGGGTCAAAACTCATAAATAGAATGTCGCTTCCACATATATGGCTGGCCCAATAGAACATCACAAACATCCATCAGGGAAACATCACATAATACCTCATCCTTGAAGGTCTGGATGCGGTGTGACAATCGACACTGTTGGATAACACAGAGGTCTCGTCCCTGGAAAAGCCACCCGATGTTGTATGGTTGCGAGTGTGGTGTTGTCGACAATCCCAACTGTTTGACGACCTCTAATGAGATGAGGTTATTTTGGCTTCCACTATCAAAAATAAAATGCAGCGGAGTCCCCTTCACCCACATCTGTGAATGAAAAAGGCCCTCCCCCTCTTTAGGATCTATTGGTCCTTCGAGTTGAATTGTTGTGGTCGCAACAATAGCAGTGGGGTTTGCATCGATGATCTATCTTCTACCAATACTTTCTGAATCATGGTTTGGCCCCTTGTCTTTGATCTCGGCCACCAATGACTGTTTTGAGAGACATTCATCGTTGTCGTGCCAAGGGATTTTTGGAAATCACATCATTTTCCAGTGCCCTTCTTCATATTTTCGTAACCCTTCTTTTCATGTGGCTTGGACTGGTTTTCTAAAGGCTGGTTGTTGGGGTCATCTTTACCATACTTTGGTTGTTTTGGATTTTCAAACCAAAACTCCCACTTGTTCTGGTGCTTAAATTTCTTCTTGATTTTAACAACATTTCGATAAGAAACACCTAGTGATGAGATGTCCAGAAAATCCATTTCAGTTTGGATGTATCTGTGTAGAGCCCCCTGGTAAATCAGAACCAAATGTCGCTTGGAGTCTTTGATACTCATCTTGGTGCACAAGGTATGGAAGGTATTGCTGAACTCCAACACTGCTTGGCACCTCTCTTGCCGCATAGTTTTCCATCTCATGTATTTATCTTCATAGTTGCCAACGGGGTAATATTGTTCCTTGACCACATCCACAAAAAAATCCCAAGTGGGCTCGGCCCCATATATTCCAGAATCCTCTGTGGAAATTTTCTCCAAGTAAGTTTCCCACCAATGTTTGAAATGGGGGAGAGTGTTAAGGAGTGCAAAGGTGATTTTTTCCCTATTGGAGAAATTATGAACAAAGAAATAACCTTCTAGCATATCTAACCATTTTTCTAGGGCATCTACATCTATCTGTCCTTCAAATATGGGAATATCAAAATTAAATTATACCTTGAGAGGCGAGGTTCCTCCAAAGTGGTCACTTGATGAAGACTCCTCTGTTGTTGTTGGCAGTCGTTAAAGGATGTGGGAAAAATTCTCCATCATTTCGTCCATATATCGTGTGAGAGCTTGCTCAAGCAACAGATTAATAGAATCGTCTGCTCTGTCGTTTTTCTTTTCTTCCGCCATGGAGTGTTTCTTGGGCGTGCGAGAGTGAATTTTATCAAGAGAGATAAGCTCGAGAACCAACTTGCAATACTCGGACCTCATCGGGGACATGCACTAAAAAAAACGATCAAGAGCACCTGATCTGATACCACTGATTCGGATTTATTTTCGACAGGAAATGAGAGCAGAGATATAATAAAGAAATTTATAGAGATATCTCAGATATCTAATAATATAAAAGAAATATACTAGAGATGCAACCATAAACAGAGATACAGTAATACACAATTTCTATTAATGAGCGAAATGTACAAAACTATAGAAATATAGAGTGAAAGACTCGCTAAAATGGTCGCAACTTATCTCTGAGAAGAGATGTGACAGCTACTAACATTCACAAGAATATGGTTACAATGAGGCTCTAAAGGCATTTTTAACATAAATAAAATCCAAAACCCTAACCCCAGAAGATGAAAAGCCAATAGTTTTGTGGACCCCGTTTTGGGTAGTTTGGTGTATCAACTTCCTAGGGGCATAACTTTGGCATACAATCTTCGTTTGGGGCGCATGATAGCTCATTGGAAAGGTATAGTTGATGATATTTATTTTGGGGGATCATTTAGAGACTTAGGCTATCATTGAGGTTCTCAATCCCAAAAAAAATTCATTTAGGCCCTCAAAATGACCACGAAAGTTTAGGAACCGAAAAACTGCTAAAAATAGTAAGTTGCCAAAAGACTGTTTTGAGCCAATTGGAATAGGTGGGTGGCCACCGATATCCACCTGAATCAAGAACACTAAGACATGGAAATTGGTTGATGTACCTGAATACAAGGATGTGATAAGTGTCAAGTGGATTTATAACACCAAGCAAGATGCAGAAGGAAATGTGCAGAAGCACAAGGCAAGACTAGTTGTAAGGGGGTTTACACAACAACTTGGAATTGATTTCAATGAAACCTCTATGCCAGTAGCACGCATGGATACAGTCAGAACTGTGTTGGCTATTTTTGCACATAATAAATGGTATGTTTATCAAATGGATATAAAGTCAACATTTTTGAATGGACATTTAGAGGAAGAAATATATGTGGAACGGCCACAAGGTTATGGGATTCTAGGACAGGAAAAAAAAGTATATAGATTGAAGGAACTATATGGATTAAAAGAAATCTCACAGATCTTGGTACAAATGCTTGGATTCCTACCTCACTCAGAAAGGATTTCAAAGAAGTGAATGTGAGCCAACACTGTATAAAAAAGCAAATCAACAAGGTAATATGTTGATTGTTTGCTTATATGTAGATGATTTGATTTTTGTAGGTGATTTTGGCATAGAATAATTTAATTCAGTCATGAAGGATGAGTTTGAAAACAACTTGCAAGAATAAAATAAGGAAAACATCTTGCAGGAATAAAATTGCATCCCCCTTGGGCATAAACACTGAGCTAACATGTTTATGGAACAAATTGATTTTGGTATTGTGCATATAATATCCTTTGTGCATAGTTCTTATTTTGAAATATTCCATAGATAAAACAAAGGTATAATCATATTTTTGAACTCTTGTTGGAATGATATCCGAGTTTGGATTGTTATAATTAATGAACATAATGAGTGGTGTCACCAGATCTCTCCTAAATTGATATTATGATTGGAGTACTATCTTTTAGCATTAAGAAAATGTAGTTTTAATAATTGGGTGAGCATACATAAATTATTATAGTTCACAATGAATATTCCAATATGGGAATGCATTTGTGATGTTTATGTGGTTGTAGAAAGCATTTATAGAATATATAAGAATTATATGTATCTATGAATTCATTTGACTATAATGCTTCAATACTTGAATATTGATTGAGTTGTGATTCGCTAATGTAAGGGGGGATTGCTTATGAATCCAAAAGTTCGATTCATGTGAAATGTACCATTGAATGTGACTGCATGGTTTTAAAGGGCTTGAAAGTCACTTTCATAAACATGGCATATGATTCAACACGGGTTGGAAATCAAAACAAAATGGGAAAAAATGTGTGTCTGTATGTATAGAGATATTGTGTGTCTTGTTTCATTATTTAACTAATGGGTACATGGCAAAGAGGTATCGAAGCTAATCATTCAATTGGCGAGGGAAAATTTTTAGTACCCTCAATTAGACATAGAGAGAACTAGGTGTGTTACAATGAGGCACCCTAGTCATCGTTTCATAAATGATCCACTCATAGACTAGTCATAATAAGGAAAAAAACATAGACAAACATTATGAATTCATTAAACACTTTTACAAAAATACAAATAAATGAATTAAACTAATTCTAATTCACAACTTTTAACTATTTTTAGAAAATAATTAAAAATAAAAATAAAAACATCTAAAAATATATATGATTTAAAATGCAACACTCAATAAGCTTTTGCAATTCAAAATAAAATAAATAAATAAATATATTTTTCATTATTCACATTCCAATTTAATTATAATTTTTTTTTTAAATCTCATTTATTATAATAATATATATAATGTTAATAATTTCCATCAACATTAAGGATGACTATTTGAATTAATCCATTTTAAGAAATCATTCAAAAAACTTAGAGTTATTTGGAACAACAATATTTGAAATCGGTATTCAAATTCTTGAAAATTTAAACTAAACCCTATATCAAGATGCCCAACAAAATTTGCACCAATATTTTCTCTAAAAAAAATGTCATGTTGATGGGATGATGAGATCATGCAATGAGTTTTTAGTTTTTTGGGTTGAGATGTCGTAAAAATAACATCATAATTGATTTTCTTGGGGTAGGACAACCCTAATACTTTGCTAATCCATGAATGTGATTTCAATAATGAAGGCTACATATACTAGTTGATGTTGATGCATGAAAAACATATGTAAGATTATTATTTCTTATAACATTAAAAAAATTTAGAGAAGCCATTTCACTCAATGAACATTGACAAAGATAGATGATATAAGATTAGGATGGAATGAAGTCCATATCTTTTAAAATCAAATAAATAACTCTCAATATATTCGCAATAAAAAGAAGTGTAATAAAGAATTATATTTGCATAGGGAATTTGACCATATTTAACTGTAATGATTTTCTTAAGAATTGACTCAAAAATAAAATATCTCACTTAATATTTCTAGTTATCATAATAAATTAATATTTCTCCATAAATTACTAATATTTGATAATATTTGATGGGGCAAATATTCTCTTTACACTGCATTGAATTATTATGCAACTATAACTAATCCTATGCAAAGGAGTACAACAATAATGATGACATCCCTCTTAAATCAATGGAGCAATTCTAAGCTCAATAATAATAAAATTGATGTATTCAAAATTTACTAATACACCGTATAAATTGGGTAACAATAATAGTGAGATTAGTGCTAAAGCATCTCTTGGGATCCTCACTGCGGATCTATGTTTAGGGTTTGTGGTCATGGGTGTCAGAACCTTAATGGATCCCTCTGAGGGAGGGGATTTTCCCTCGAGATCGTCTTCCTTGCACCTGCAGGCCCTAATTCCATCTTATGGAAAATCCTCCAAGCCTCCCCCCTCGAGATTTGTTAAAAAAGTTGTTGAAATACCTAAGGTGATTGTCTTCGCTCCCTCAGCACGGCCCCTGGATCTTAGACTGGAAGACAGAGGACTAATCGATCAATTTACCAGACTCTGGCCCTCCTCAAAATCCATGCACCTATGGCTGGAAGCGAACTGGTGCAAGCTGATATAGGGATAAATGTCAACAACCTTATGTGGTAAGGGATTCTTTGCCTTCATGTTTGAAAAAAAATAAGATAGAGATATGATATTCCAAAGAAGACCTTACTTCATGGGTGCAAGAGGAATGTATTTAAATAAGCGGACTCCTAATTTTAGCTTAGAAAACGACATTCCCTTAGCAGTCCCTATCTGGGGAAGACTGCCTTACCTCCTCCTCAATTGCTGGATTGGTGAAACCATTAGAAACATAGGAAACACTCTAGGAAAGTATATTGATCATGTTGAACCACGAGAGGGTTTGCAGTCATGCGCCGGGCTCTGCGTGGAAGTAGATCTGGAAAAGGGAGTTCCAGAAGAAATACAACTAAACCTAGATAGCTGGTCTTACATCCAACAAGTTGACTAAAATCCCCTTCAAATGTAAATCTTGCCACGAATATGGTCATTTTGCCAAATCCTGCCCCCAGGCCAAAGAAACGCAAGATCAAGATCCAAAACAAGATCAATGGCAACAACCAAAGTGAAAAAAAAACAAATGGGAAAAATCAGTCCATCCCGCCCTAGAGTCAGCGGGAAAAACCACCAAATTCAAAAGAAGCACACCTAGGATCTCCACACAAAGGAGAATCAAGTCAAAACCGATACGTTGGTCTGAATATAGAAGGAAATATAGAGGAAAATAGGTAATCATAGGAAGAAAATGTTAGAAAGGGACAAGAAGAGACATGAGAAGGGAACAATAAAGGAAAAGAAAAAGAAAAAGAAGTCTTGGACTTGAGTGGGGATTCAACAACAAAATCAATCCCCAGCCAAATCTCGAAGATTCCAGAACTTTCATAAGAGGAGCGACATGACACCTCAGAAAGTGATTCTGACTTGGAACTAACCCAATCGTCAAACACAAATAAACCTGGAAGAAAATCCCAAATAAATAAAAGAGAATCGACTGCATACAGAGAAAAAGAACTTGTCATCCAAAAAACAATAGAGGAGACATTAAAGAAAGATGGAAAATCTGGGAAAAACAAGGCACCCCAACATAAGGGAACAACTCCACAGCCCCCAAAAGGGGGGGCACCAAAATACACTGATAAATGATGAAAGCCATCTCCTGGAATTGCAGAGGACTAGGGAGCAGAGGAAAAAAATAAGAAGTTAGAAAATTGATACAAATTGAAAATCCCTCAATCCTCATGATCCAGGAGACGAAAATGAGGGAGCTGGAAACCCTCAAAGATCTTCAAAAAATATGGAAAAAAAGTGAAGGAAGAGCAGTCAGTTCTAGAGGCGCTTCGAGATGAATAGGAACTTTCTGGAATGCTGAGGAATTTGAACTAAGAGATCAGAGGTAAACAAAGTTTTGGCTAATGGTCATTCTCATCAAGAAAGACTCAGGTACACAATACTCCATAATAAATGTTTATATGCCCAATAACTATATAGAAAAAAATGAATGTTGGCAATCCCTTCTAGACCTCGCCACTAACAATTCCCCCAGAAACCTTATTATTACTAGAGACTTCAATGCAACCAGAGGGACAAAATAAAAACGAAGAGGTTCTGTCATAAGAGATCAATTCCGGGAAAGGTTGGACGACCTTATATTGGATCTAGATCTCTTCGACGTTCCTTCGGACAAGGGAATGTTCACTTGGAATAACAGAAGAGTTGGCCTAGGGAACATAGCGGAAAGGTTGGACCACTTCCTGATCAACAACTCTCTTTTGGCTCTTCCAGACAAACCGTGCTCCTCAAACCTTCCCTGGGCAGGGTCAGATCACCGACCTATTAGACTGGTCTTTGAAGCCCAAAACAATTGGGGTCCCATCCCCTTTAAATTCAACCCTCTTTGGTTGGATCGCCCATAGCTCCTCCAGTCCATTGCTCAAACATGGAATCAGTGGATCTCCGGATCACCAAATTACATATGGGAATAGAAGCTAAAATTGGTAAAAGATCTTCTAAAGATCTGGGCAAAAATATCATTGCGAAGCAACGCCAGAGACAAAAAGATACAACTCGAAATTCTGCAGGAGGAAATGGAAACAACTGAGATCCATCAAAATCACATCATAAGAGAACAAAAAATCCACAAGGAATATATGCAAGCGTTAACAAAAGAGGAAATCACCTGGCGATTAAAGTCTAGAAGCCTATGGTTGAAAGCAGGGGACCAAAACACCTCCTTCTTCCATAGAGAGGAAAAAGTCAGAAATTGGGCAAACCAAATCTCAGAAATCAAAACCCTAGAAGGGGAAATCCTCAAAGACTTCAACCAAATCAAACAACAAGCTTCAATGCACTTTCAAAACCTGTACACCACATATGGAAGTGTTGAAGATCAAACAGTGGATTCTTTTGTCAGACACATCCCCAGTGAGATTACAGAGGAAGACAATATGCATATGGATAAACCAATTGAAGAAGCGAAAATACTAAAAGATCTGAATCAATTCCATGAAGACAAAGCCCTGAGTCCAGGTGAATTTACTCTCCATTTCTACAAAAAGTGTTGGCACATAATTAAAAAAGACTTAAGAAGGATGATAAGATTTGCGCATAAGGAAAAAAAATTAGGAGGTGCCACCAAATCCTCTTTCTTAGCTCTCATACCAAAAAAAATTGGAGCCTCTTCTTTGAACCGTTTCAGACCCATTTCTCTCTGCAATATTTCCTACAAATTTTTCTCCAAAATAATTGCCAACAGGTTAAATCCTTTACTTAGTTCCCTAATCCTACCAAGCCAAGGAGGATTTGTGGCAGGCTGATAGATTTGGGACAACTTTATCCTAGTTCAAGAAGCAATTCATGCAAGAAGCTCTCGAGGAGAATCAGGTATGGCAATAAAACTCGATATGGAAAATGCTTTTGATAGAGTAGAGCACAAATTCCTCTTTAAAGTCATGGAAAAAAATGATTTCAGTCAAAACTTCATTTCCTAGATGAAATCATGTATTGCCTCCCCTTGGATAGCGCCCCTCCTAAATGGAAGACCTATCCCCTTCTTCAAATCGTCCAAATGTTTAAGGCAGGGCTGCCCTCTCTTCCCCCCTCCTTTTTGTGATCATGGTTGAATCCCTAAATCACAATCTGGAATGGAAAAGCATGAATGGCACTATCCTAGGTATCAAAATTGTCCAAGGGGTTAAAAGACTGAACCACTCCCAATTTGCAGATGATACAATCCTCTTGAGCCGGGCATCCAAAATTCTAGCCAGAAGAATTATGCAAGTTCTGGACACCTTTCTTTTAGTTTCGGGAGGCCTCCTGAATAAGGAAAAATGCCAAATTTACGGTTGGAACATAGCTGTAGCCACCAGAGCGGGAATTTCTCAAATAATGGGATTCGCCATCACCCAATATTGGAAGTCCTTCAAATATTTAGGTCTCCCTTTGTGTATTAAAGCTCTCCCTGGTGAGTTCTGGCAATTGTCTCTCCAAAAGGTCAAAGAAAAGATGAAATCTTGGGGCTCAAGATGGATCAACCCAGATGGAAGGGTGGTCCTCATCAAATCAGTCCTCTCGACACTCCCCATTTATCAATTCTCCATACTTCTAGCTCCAAAAGGAATTCTAAGAGATTTGGCACAACTTATCCGCAAATTCTTGTGGCAAGGAGGAAACTCTAACCACAAAAAATTCCACCTCGTAAATTAGGATACGGTCAACCTACCCAAAAAAAGTGGGGGACTGGGAATCAAAGACCCCGAAGTCACCAATATAGCAATGGGAGATAAACTTCTTTGGAGGATAGTCACAGGAGAAAAGGAGTGGTGGAAATTGGCTCTCATAAAAAAGTACAGGATGGGCCAAAGAAAAAGAAGCATGGATAAAACTGAACCCCCCAAAAAGGATCTCAACTTTGGAAATTAATAAGGGTCGCTACACCATTTTTCAAAGATCATCTCTCATGGATCTTGGGAAATGGAAAAATGATCAGAATCTGGCAAGACCCAATCCTAGGGGTGGACCTCAATTCTTGTGAAGCAGAATTCCGAGATCTAAAAAGATGGATGCTTGATGAACAAAAACACACCCTCTATGATATTTCAATCTAGAACGAGAATGTCAGCTAGAAGGATTGGGATCTGGGGCTAGTTCCTGAGTACTTAGCCAACCAGGCGCTCCGTCTGACCTCTCTCCTGAAAGGGGTAGCCTCCATCCTTAAATCCACTCCAGACAACCGGGGATGGGGTATAAATGGCTACTCGGTAAAAGAAGGATATAACATGCTTCTCTCCACTATGACAGAACATCAGAACTCATCAAAATGGAAAAATGTCTGGAGTCATGACTCCCTCCCCAAAGTTGACTTCTTCATTTGGTCCCTAGTGCATGGGAAAATTATCACAGGACAGAATCTTATGAAAAGAGGCTTCCACGGTCCTTTCAACTGACCTCTGTGCCAAAACAATCAAGATAATATCCACCATCTCTTCTGGAACTGCCCCTTCTCGCAAACAGTTTGGAAAGTGACCTATGTAGATCTATTCAGAAAAATAAGATGGCCCTCAACTCCCAATCCTAGCTTGGGGAATTGGGAAAAGTATTACGAGGGATCCTTCAAGGAAAAACCAGTTATGAAGCGCATGTGGAGGGCGGTCCCCAAGTTTGTCTACTGGCAGATATAGCTGGCTAGAAACACAAAAATATTTCAGGGGACCGTTTCTCTCCCCCAAACGGTAGCCGTTAAGGCCAAACTGCTTCTCTCAGAGGTTATGAACTCAAAACCTCTAAATATAGAAGATCCAACCAATTGGAATGACCAAGAAAAAGATTGGATGACAAGTTTTAATATTAATTCATTTAAACATTCATCCGCAATGCATAGATCGGGCTGGCAACTTCACAATATCCACAACATATAACTCTGGATCCAAAAGAAGCAAATTCATACTCTATGTTTTGATGGAGCTTCAAAGGGAAACCCAGGGGAGGCAGGC
This sequence comes from Picea mariana, assembly GCA_032191745.1. Classification (NCBI taxonomy): domain Eukaryota; kingdom Viridiplantae; phylum Streptophyta; class Pinopsida; order Pinales; family Pinaceae; genus Picea; species Picea mariana. Next base: position 14,126 of record JASDQU010209574.1, read on the forward strand.
GCGCGAGGGGGGTGTCTCTTCGAACCTGGAGGAAAAATATCCCTAAATTATCATTGGAACTTGGGGATGGATACTAACAATAAATTCGAGGCCTACGCTCTTCTAAAAGGAATCCAACTCGCCCAGACCCAACAAATCTGAGAACTGAACGTTCTTGGAGACTCCAAAACTATAATAAGAATGATGGCCCACGGGTCTAATCCTCGAGATTTAAGTCTGAATAAAGTAACAGACAGAATAAGGGTGGATTCTCGAGACATTAAGATAACCTTCTATCGCATAATGAGAGAAAACAACAAAGAAGCAGGCAAAATGGCGAATGCATCCATTGGAAAAACGCTTGGTTCCTTAAGCATAGATGATGTGGTAACACTAGCCCCCCTGTTCTAATGCATATGACCAAGTACCATTACGAAAAGGGGTCAGTGGCCTAATGATGTAAACCTATCTATTGCCTTCAGAGGGGTCAGTGGCCTGAGTTCCTGAAGAGAGAAGGGAGAAGAACTTTTTCTGAGAAAAGAAGTTGCATTTTCCCTTGTAAAAAACCTGTAAAAAAGGAAGTTCGTAGGTTGCTATATAGGCAGGTTGCGAGAATGCCTGATTCTCGTAGGTTGCACCATAGCTAGGGTGCGAGATGTTCACAGGTTTCTCTATAGGCAGGGTGTGAGAATGCCTACACATGGGAAAAACAAGCGTTTTCTTGAATCTTCTAGAAGGAGAAACTTCTATGGTGAGGTGGCATCCGAATGGTTTGGATCTTACTCGCTTTCATGATTTGGTGGGATCATCCTAACCTCCTCACCTTATCCTCTTCAACTTATAAAAGGAGAGGAGTTCTCATGGCGAAAGTTAGCTTTGGTTAGCTTTGGAGCTTTTGGGATTGTTAGCTTGGTTAGACTGGCTTTGAGATTTGCTTTGTCATGATAGATTGTAAATAGTATCAGATCTATGCTCTCAGAATCCTTGGAGAAAGAAGTGTGTGGGGAACGAAGGACAGTTGGAAGCGACCTTACGACATCAAGCCCATGGTTGTAATCTCTCTTTCACATTTAATATGATACAATAATATGATTCTTTCCTATAAAGCTTGTTGTGTTTTATTGTATGATTCCTTGATCACATACATAGGTTTATATTGAGTTTATGCTATTGCTATCACTTTGGTTGGTTATGTTCTTTTGCAGGATCATCATTGTATGAGCGTTGGAATGGAGCTAGGATGGCGATGGCGAGAGGAAGCGACATTTAAACGATATGTCACCCATCCCTCTTTAGTTAGTAAATTCAATATTTAAAACTTAAGGAAAGTGTCATGTTTTGGTGTGTTTTGTTCTAGATCTAGGTGGATCTAGGGAGATCAGTTAGTGTCCGCACCTACTGATTAGTCCAATAACAACCCTTCACCAAGTCAACTGTTTCCACATATTCTCTCCTCAACTTTCTTCAGAAGCCCTAGTTTTGGTAGCAAATGATCATGATATTGGCCTTATTCTAAGTATTTTCCTTTTTTTGAGTTGCAAGGGATTAGTTTCTTGTTGGTTGATAGAGTATCTTTAGAGGGTTGCTTCTTAACATTTAGAAAAATTTTCTTTTAAAAATTTTATGTTGATTCTACAAAAATAATCACTTAAATCTAGGAATCCAACAATTTCTCACCGGATTTCGGACAAATATCCCCAGAAAAAATCTTCATTTCGTAGAATCTTTAGCCTATGACGTAGCAAAGGGGTGCTCACCATCGCATAGCTGTTGTAATGTAAAGTTTTGAGCAAAGTGAACCAAAAAAATAACATGTGTTAGTAAAGTGCATCCAAATTTACTTAATATGTCTTTGAGAAGATAGTTTAAGATAGTTTACATTCAATACTAGCTATAGAATCCAATGCAAAATTGGCATAAATAGTGAGTTAAATGTCATGTGACCTCCAAATAGCATTTTAGAGCTTAGAGAGCCTTTCTCCCCATGCGAGTGGTTGCATTTAATTTATGTATGTGTTGTTATTTTCACTTTTTGATCCTCGAACTGGAAGAGCTTGGAACTGTGTTATGTTTCGGGATTTAATTGAAAATTCTCTGCATTGTTTCAAGTCAAAGTTTTCCAAGCATGTGAGATTCTTTATCTTGTTAGTAGTTTGTGAAAGTTGCTAATGTTTTATATTTATATTTTCTTCAACTAAAAAGTTGTTTTTTATCTTAAATTTTTTGTTTTTCATTAAAGAAATAAACAAACATTTAGACCAATTGATCTCAATGAAATAAAAAATCGAAGTAATCTCTTACATTCTTAAGGTTCAATAGATCAATTGATCTCAATGAACGTTAATCATCATCATCATCATCATAAAAACTAAATAACATGAAACCAATAAACAAAACTCACTTACATATATACAAAACTCACTAGATATATTTTTAATACAATTGGAGGAGCTCTGTGGTAGGGGGAAACCCTAGCCACACACACTTGCGCTCATGCACCTCCTCTCTCGGCGAGGGTTCTCGAAGAAGGATGAAGAAGACGCCAACCCTCCTGGTTTGCTCCGTTGCCAGTTGATGCTGTAGATCGCCTGGGTCTCCAGGCTCCTTGCGCGATGATTTTCTCCTATGCAACAGCCTGAGGATCTCTCACAGATCCGTGTATCTTGCCACTGTAGGATCGGAAGGGCATCGTTTTCCTTTCCTTGTGCGGTCGGAGCTGAATATCTTGGCGTATGCATCCTCTTCATACCTCACTGCTACTTTGATGTCTGCTCTGAGGGTGGATCTAGTTTTGTTGTCGAGATGTTGTCTAGTTTATGGGTGTTCCTGCTAGGATGATGCCTGGGTTTCTTTTACCCAGATCTGAATCTTCTAAGTGAGGTCCTTGTGTTGTATTGCTCCTTTTTTTGCGGTTACTCCCTCTGGTTTCTTCGGTTGTTTAGGGTTTGATGTATGTCCAGATCTGGCTCCTTTCGGTAACTGTTGATTATTTTACTATCTAGCGAAGGTTGTGCCAGAACTTTGAGGTCCTTTCCTTGGGCGTGCGGTGCAGGGCTACACCTTAAGGTTCTTGGAGTGGGCGTGCAGTTCATGGTTTACTGATGCTATTTTGGATTTCATCGTCGCCACTGCAAATTGGTTGAGCTTGTGATGGTTTTCATACCACTCTAACTTGGTCCATCCGACCCCCTAGAATTGTTTGGGTATACCTGTTTAGAGTTTTTTTTTTTTGTAACAAGCTTATATGTATTACATATTACATATGTTATATGTAATACATAAAACATATGTTATATGTATTATTAAGAGTTTCTGGCCTACTAAAGACTTACAAAACTCACTTACAAATATATTAATTTGTACCCAATAAACAAAACCTATGTTATATGTAATACATAAAACCTATGTTATATGTATTATTAAGGGTTTCTGGCCTACTAAAAGCTTACAAAACTCACTTACAAATATACTAATCTGTACCCAATAAACAAAACCCCACTTATACATATACTAATGTGCACTTATACATATACTAATGTGAACGGAGTATTGGAAAACAATTTTAACTTTTTTATTTCAAAATGTAATAACTATTTGTTTCACTATCTTAAAAAATTAAGATACCTTTAAAAAAGGAAGTTGGTTCCACGACATAGACATAGAAAAAGGGAGTTGATTCCACCTCATAGACTACATAGTTGAGATTATATATTTTGAATATTAAAAAGATTTTTAAATTTTTAAAGATGTTATATGTTAAATTTTTAGAGTTTTTAAAGATATTAAAGTTTTTAAGCATGCTAAATAGATTTATGTATTTAAAAGGATGATGTAAACAATGTAGAATACAATTTAGCAAACAATCATATTTTATATATACAAAATATGATAATATTCAACCAAAAATAAAAAAACATAAAACACTTACATTATCCTTTTCCTTAACTTGTTACCTGATAGCAGAGCTCGGTCAGGTCAGGATGAAAAAATGTTGAGCGGTATTGCGGCGAAAAAGTCAGAGGTCACAAGTATATTCGTTGCACCTCTATGAAATCACTACAGGAAAACAAGAAAGTTATCACTTTGATGCTTCCTGGCAAAAACTATCCGTAGTGGATATGGTTGCTCATTGTTAACTGATCGCACAGCTCGGTCAGGTTGAAAAAATGTGAGGTGCGTGATTGATTGATCGGGTATTGCGGCGAAAAAGTCGGAGGTCAAAAGTATATTTGTTGAACCTCTATGAAATCACTACATGAAAACAAGAAAGTTATCACTTTGATACTTCCTGGCAAAAACTATCCGTAGTGGATATGGTTGGGATCTATACCTTTCATGATTAATGCAAACAAGAAAGTTATCACTTTGATACTTCCTGGCAAAAACTATCCGTAGTGGAAATGGTTGGAATCTATACCTTTCATGATTAATGCAAGTTGTTTTACTACAACCGGGCGCCAAAAAAATATCAGACCTGAACGACCGACCACACAGTCAAGCTTATGGTTATGGCATTGTGTAGAGGTGCGCTGCCCTTGTTGTTTTTCCACAACAGGCGCGAAAAATATCAGACCAGACAGACCGAAGCTTATCGTTATCGCATTGTGTAGAGGTGGGCTGCCCTTTCGTAAGATAATTTCCTAATAAATACCTTGTTACCTGCTCCCACAGCTCGCATTGCCGTTAAGAAAGTCGGAGAGTGAGAGGTGAACAGAGGACTTAAGTGCCGATCAGACTCAGAGGTGCAGAGGTGCGTGCA
>JASDQU010209574.1:33255-44987 GCA_032191745.1 Picea mariana
CCTTTAATGGGGGGGGGAGGGGGGTCCGGAATAGTGTGGCATGTGAAGTGCGGCCCCCTCCTGTCATGTCGACTACCGTGTCGAAGTTTCCCTTCTGCCACCTGTATTCCACGTAACCGCGCGACGGGGCCTGTTCTCATTGGTTTTTCTCTACCCCTGTTGGGATTTGTTCCTAATGGCCATTTGCTAACCCTGTAGGGGTTCATCCCTATTGGCCGGTCGCTAGCCCTGTCGGGGTTCGGCGGTTGTAGAATCGAACGATTAGACATTACTGTAGCGCCAAGGCACGAAATACAAATAGGCACTGTGTTCAAACTGAACTGTGATCATGACCCACGATCACATGGGAACGGAGAAAGAGAGAAAGAGCCAGCTTATGTTGGGCCTCCATGGATGCTTAGGGCTTCTGATTCGACAGAAGACCAGAAAAAACCGATTTAGGTAGTGGGTATGTGACAGGAATGTTGTAATCCAACATAACCCTCCTTGAATGTCTCAATGCAACACCTTAATGAACATCATATTGCAACATAACCCTTGATCAATGTTGCAATGTGGCATATCCATTAGGGAAAATAGCAAGTTAACATAAGCTGACCAACATGAACATAACAAGTCCATAGTAAACCATGGTCAACCATTGCCATCATTTTCAACCACATTCAACCACACTCTATCAAAATCAAACATAGTCAAACATGGTCAACCATATTCATTATGGTCAATGATAGTCAACTATGGCCGACCATATTCAACCAAACTCAATGTGACATCTCCCTTGACGAATGTTGCAATGCAACATAACCATTGAAAAACCTAGCAACTCGACATAAAGTTAGCCAAGATGATGTTGCAATGAGGAACATTGCAATCCAACATAACTCTTAAGGAATGTTGTGATGCAACATAACCCTTAATGAAGGTTAGAATGTGGCATAGCCATTGAGGAACATAGCAAATCGACATAATTCAACTAATATGAAGATCATAATAGATATAACCATATTATAAGCCTCTTTATGTCTCAATTTGAAATAATGCAATTAAGGATGATCCAAATGCGCAATTGAGTTAAGGATAACATTCAAACATTATCCACCATAGTTGACCATGGTCAACCATAATTAACTATAGTTAAACATGGACAACCGAAGTCAACCATATCCAATCATTATCAACCATAGTTAAACATGGTCAATCATAGTCAACTATAGTCATCCTTGTTCGACCATAGTCAACCATGGTCAAATATATTTGAACTTAGTCAACCATAGTAAAAAATGGAAACCATAGTTAATGATAGTCAAACAGAATCAACCACAGTCAAAACATCATTAACCATAGTTAAACATGGTGAACCATATTGAACAATGGTTAAACATGGTCAACCATGGCTAAGCTTAACCAATTTTCGTTATTTATTGTAAAACTTGGTCAACCATAGTCAAATATGGTAAAACATGGTCAACCATAGTTAAATATGGTCAGCCATATTCAACCATGGTCAAACATGGCGAAGCATGTCTGATAATATTCAACGATATCTAAACATGGTGAACCATGATCAAACATGGAACAACATGTTGAACCATGGCCAAACATGGTCGACCATTATCAACCATGGCTAATCAAAGTCAACCATAATCAACCATGGGCAACCACATTCAACCATAGTCAATCAAAGTGAACCATAGTTAAACATGGTAAACCATAATCAACCATAGTAAAACATATTCAACGATAGTAAACCACATTAAACCATAGTCAATCATAATCAAACATCATTAACCATAGTTAGACAAAGTAAACATGGTCAACCATATTCAACCAAAGTTAACTATAGTAAAACATAGTCAATTAAAGTCAATATAGTCAATGATTGTCTATAAAATTCAACTATGTTAAACCATAACCAAACATGGTCAAACATAGTCCACCATGGTTGATTTTGTTTGACCATCATTAACCATGGTTGTCACATTTGACTATAGTTAATTATGGTCAAACATAATCAACCATGGTCAAACATTGTTAACCATAGTCAAACCTGGTGAACCATAGTCAAACCTAGTGAGTGAAAGTCAATATAGTCACTCTTGATCATGGAAAATCAGTCATGGTCAACTATAATGAAACACAATAAGACATAGTCAAACATGGTTAACAATAATAATATCAACATTTACATTTTAATAATACTTAACATAATATTATATGATAAATAGTATTAATATAACCCATTATAGTAGAATAAGTATATCAACCATGACTAAATAATTATGTCAAAATTATTTCATTATTATTTAAAAGCTTATTTTTGATATACTTAACTGCCATCCTAGTATCCAATGTTCTTTATATACTTCCCATGGTGTATTATCATCCATATAATGAGTAACTGGACCATTTCTTTGGTCATCCCATGCATTAATAATGACCATACTCTTTTTACAGTAAGCAATCTGAGCATGAGATTCTGAAATAAATGGCAGCTCTATCCTTCTGGGAGGATAGTCTTCAATGCTTGGCAGAGTAATAAAATACCCTGGTTCTTCTGAAAGGCATTTGCAAGATCCATGGGGTTCAACTATAGACAAAAAAGGAGTGCCAAGAATGTAGTCTACTGGTAATTTAGAAATCAGAAATTTCATTCCTAAAGCATATTCCCCAAATATCAAAGTGCCTTTAGGAATTTCAAAATTGAAATCAGTATTTACATTTCCTAGTCCAACGGCAGAACCACAACTAGGAAGCTAGTATTTAGCAGGGATTAATTCTTTATTGATCAAATTCATATCAGATCCAGTATCTAAGAGTGCAGTCAGCATGAATACTTCATTGTTTATTTCCAGTTTAACCTTGACATAGTATTTCTGGTATCTGATAGCCATAATCTTCATTCTTGCAAGTCCTTGCATTTGGGCTAGTCTTTGCCCTTTTATTATTGGTCTTGGGCTTTCAAGAGGAATATCTTCTAATGGTGGAGGAATAGAACCTAATCTTTCCTTTAATTCTTTAATTTCTTGCCTAGCCCAAGAATCAATCTTGAAGTTGTACTCTGCTTCGTCCTCCATTCTCTTGATTTTCTCTTTTAATTCAGTGGTCTCTTTTTTCATTAGAAGTACTTCTCTGGCCAAGTTTGTTACAGAAGTATTCTGTAACTTTGCTTCTTTGTTGAATTTGATGAAAGTCTTTGTATTTCTCTCAAAAGAAGCATCAATAAACAAAGGTTCTCTTTTGGAAGGTTTAGCAAATTTGCCCCTCTATTCAGTCTTTACAGTTTTTACAAAAGTATCAAGAAGAGATTTTTTCATGTCACCTTCAGGTAGACCTTTGATCTGGGCTAGCATTTGTGCTTCTTGATCTCCTGTATTGTGGAACATACAGACTTTGAGTTTTTGCTGTGTTTCTAGTTCTGATTCAGAGCCAGAGCTGTCTGTACTACTTTTGCAAGAGCAGAAATTTGGGTTTCTACAATTGCAATTCTGATTAATCAAGATTTCTTCTTCTGAGTTATATTGGAACTCAGAAGTACTATCAGAATTTGAGTAGCATCCTTCTTGAAGAAGATGAACCTCTTCACTTTTAGGAAAAGGATGGTAGGGACACTGGTTTGTTTCATGATTATTTGCCCCACATCTAGTACAATGTGTTTTCAAGGCCAATTGTTTTTTCTCTTGAGCCTCTTTTGCTTTTTGTTCTGAAAATTTCCCTTTAGACTTTCTAGAGGCTGTGTTTTCTAGACAATTGTAAGTCATGTGTCCTGATTTTCCACAAATCCAACATCGAGCCTGTTGTCTAGCCTAATGGGTATGAGTTTTTAGTTTGGTATCCTCAGGCTCATAGTAGTGAGTTCTAGGCTGATGTCTATATTTGTATTTGTACTTTCTCCCTTTGTCTTCTCTGGATTCTCCTTTCTTTTTCTTTCGTTTTCTAGCTGGATGAGAGATATACAAGCCATATTTCTCACAGATAGATTTCTGATCAGGGAGATAGGTGGATTTTGATACAGAATTTTGAACTTTCATACTGGTGCAAAGTCCAATTAGGGCCTTAGTGACTAGGGAGTAAATTTCACACCATGTGTACATTTCATAAGGAAGTTTAAACACTTCCTAGATTTTTAGATATTCAACAAATTCACTTGGTAATGCTGCCAAGTATACTTGTTTCCAAAGGAGATTTTGACTGTCTTGAACCTCAAATATCCTTTGTGTCCAGTCCATATGGAATTCTTCATATTCGGACATCTTCCTGCATTTCATATTCATGAGAATTATCTCATGTTTATCAGCAATTTCAGCTTCTGTACCACACCGGTGCTCAAGAATTGCAGTAGTGAGAGCACCAATCATATTGTTTTGGGGAGATCCATCAGTATGATATACAATATCTCCCTGTTCATCTCTAAGAACTTCAGCCTCCATTTTGGCGATCATTACAGGGGAAGAAATTACTTCCCACCATTTGCTAAAAGTGCCTGTGAAGCACTGAATAATAGTTTTGCATGCCTCAATCTCAGTTTTCCCTTTCATACACATAATCTTATAGGAGACATACATCCTATCAATTAGTTATCTGATCTGTGCTATAGACAAACTATCAATGTTCCATTCTTGGAACCAGTCTTCAGCAAATGTCTATGTATCTGGAAGTCTACCTTTTCCAATTAAGTCAGGGGCTGGTGGTCTAGTAGAGTGGTGTGGAAGGTTCTCATAAGTAGGATTTCGGATAGTTACTAGAGAATGACGATCTTTTGAAGAAGATTCTGGTTTTTCTTCTTTTGGGAAGTGATATGGAAATTTTTTCAGGATTACTGTCTCAGAGGGTTTATATATAGGAGACAGTATAGAGATCTGTGTGCCTGGAAGGATGAATGAGTCAGGGATAGGCTTATCTGGGTGGCTATCTTTCTGTCTGATTTCTATTAAAGTCTTTCCCATATTAGAGAAAGCATGTCCTAATCCTTCCATCATTTCTTCATGATTTCTTGTGGACTCTCTGGATCTATAAGAGATTTCAATTAGAGCAGAGTCCATCTTTTCTTTTACTTTTGTGACCTTTTCTTGGATTTGATCGATAGACTGTGCAATAGTATTTGTATATACTTGCAGATCTACAATTTGGCCTTTTCGAGCATAGTCATTGGTCACAAAGGTGTGGGTGGCCATACCTCTTAAGGTGGTGTTGGTCCAGTTAACTTGTTCAGAGACTGACTGGACTCTTTTATCAATTCCAGATAGCTGAATGGCCTCTTCAGAAAGTAGTAAGGGGACTGCTTTGACTTGTTTGTTGTTGTCTTCTAGGACAATACCTTTAAAAGGTGGAAAAGTAGAGTTAGATTCTAAAGTTTGCCCATCAATGCTTTTCCACTTATGCTTAGGGGAGATCTCAGAGGTTTCTCCCATCATCTGTACTACAGCCTTTTGGTTTAATTTCCTCCATTCGAAGAAGGAAATCCATAGGTTATTGTCAATTATATACTTCTGCCAATCTGTAGAAAGTTTAAGTTTTTCAGGATCTGACACGGCTGTATTAAATTCATATGTCTCAGGATTTGTAAATAAATCCCAGTTGAGCATCCTTTTGATCCATTCTTCATTGATGGACCCTTTCTGGCATCCTTTCATGACTGTATGAAATTTGTGTATTTCTTCTACAGAGGGTCTTGTCATGTCATTGGGTAAGGGATTAGAAAATCTACAATCTTGTATAACCTTATCACATTGTTCTATGTACCCTAACCCATATCTTGGAGTACTAGGAGGTCTCATTCCCTTATATATATATTGGATTCTAGGATCTAAGGTTTCTATAGTTGGCATGTAATGAATCATAAAGAAATTAGCAGGTTCAGAAGTAGAAACAATATTGTCTATAGTGTTATTTACAGAGCAGTAGAAAACAGAAGAATCCATAGTAGTAAATCTTACTATTTTTGCATAGAAAAGCAGGTCGTTTAATCTTAGTCCTCTACTCCAGAGAGAGAGAATGTCAGATAGGCTCTTGGCCGACTGCTCAGGCAAAAACTAGTAATCTCAGGACTGGATTCTAAACAGAAACTAAATCACACAGACTTATACTTAGAAATACAGAGTGACTAGCTTTATCAGATCGAAGAGTCTGATATCATACCCAGGAGAAAACGAAGGTCATGGCTCTGATACCATTTTGTAGTTGATCTCCACGAACAACTCGTCAGAGGCCTCCTCTGTCAAAGATATGAAGCTTGACTGATCGGACTCTTGTCTCATGCACAATCTCCTCTCGCCATCTAGTCTTCTGATTTCTGCTACTCTCGATAGAACCAATATCGTCGGGTTAACCGCTTTACTCTGTCTAAACTATGAACCCCACCACCTGGAGTCCACCAGGCTTTTGCAGTTTTATGTGAACCCTATAGCCGGCTTTCCACGACCCTCCGCACCTACCACTGCCCTTTAGCAGCCCTCTGCCTTCGCTAGACTTACTACCAGTGCTCGGCCGTCGCTTTATACCAAACTACCAGTGAACCTTATTATCTGGATGAGTGAACTATATCAGACAGTACCAAGGAACATCGATTGCAAATACAGGAAAATAAGCAAGATCACAATGTGCTCATGTTACAGAGACAATGAGAAAAACTTCAGAGATAAATGCATATATGCGGAAGACATGATTTATATTAATCAGAGCAATCCTTGGGTATTACAAGCTTTGTGCCAGATGCACAGACTGAGAGCAGTATGCTCTTCACTCTATAAGCTTAATTACAGACTCTGCACTCAAGAAAGACACGAAGCTTCAGACAGAAGGGAAGCTTAGAGACTCGGACTAACTGACTCACAATACTCTAGACTCGGATGCCTCCAGCATGAGCCTTCATCCTTCCTTTATACAAATTTCTGAAGGAAGAGTCATCATGAAGCAAAGACTCGATTGGACAAGTGGCCCCCTATGTCTGCCATTGAATCTTTACTTTTAGGATTTGGCGATGGTGATCGTGCAAGATCCTTCGACCAAATCATAGATTTATTTCATATCTACCGATAGTAGATAGAATAGTAGATCTGACAGGGTTGTCATGCAAGATTCCCCGACCAGAGGACACACATATATGACATAAAGTAAAATATCACATGACATACAGTAGAGCATCTTGAAAATGTGGGTCAAACCTCACCAAAAGTCGGAGAAGTGCTCCGAGTTTCCAAGATTTTCATTATTACAAAAGGACAATAATTTACACAATGGAAGTTGATTACGGTAACCCACTAAACCCGAATGGTACCACTGTCGGCCATTTAGACATGAATTCTCATGATTACACTGTGGAGTTGGTCACGTCAACCCACGGAAACCGATTATTCCATTGGATAATCATGGAAGTGGCGAAACCTATAAGGGTCCCAGTGTTGAGTGTATACTTCTCTATATAGTGTTGGGTCTTCATCACTATCTTCATCTTGTTGAAGTACGTATTTGGTTCTGATAATCCATGGATGTCTTTCTCTTATAAACAACATTTTATATTCCTCTTCAGAATAAAGATTACTGATATTTTGTAAGTCCCTGTTTGGAAAGAGGAACATTCTGGCTACTTCTATTACTTCGGGATGTATTCCGATTGAATTTAATCCAAACTTTTTGCTAGCCAATCTGGTTCAGAAAAATTAATGATAGATACAAGGAATTTAATCATGCAATAATAATACTTGTATCTATCTGTCCAAAGACAAACGTTGTACCACATTGCCTATACTCATATACAATTAACTAAATAATCAATTATATTATATTATTAACATTCTAACCTTCATTAAGGGTTGTGTCAGAATTCTGGAATTTATATCAGACTTCATACCCACGGGTTTTGGCTTCTTTGAGACTATACAGATATTGGGAAATATAATAGATCAAAATGAAATAATAAAGTACAAGAAAGAAAACTAATACAAAAATTGAATCGATCTGATTCCATTAATTTGTTTCACACTCTACATGTAACGTCTTGTTGCGAGGAAAACGCTTCCCTACTGAGCGTTTTTCCCAATAAAAAAGGCCATGTAAAATGATTTTGTTTATCGATATGCCAAGTCCTTATCACAGGAAGTGTGCAAGTCATGTGGAATATTAGACCCATGATCTATGATATGAATGCTACTACAATAGTGTACAACTGAAAATTCCCTCATATATTGGGTAAGATGCAACTAATACCAGAGTCCAGACTTCTTGGTGGAGTCTTGAGTTCTAAGTTTCTAATAACTCCTATGGAAAAGCAAATACAGTGACCATCTGTTCATCTCTATGGCATATAGTTAACTATTGCATTCTAGACTAACGATCAACCAAAAGACAATGTTATCTGAAACCACATATATAATTTTTGAAACCAGCATCAAAATTGTGAAAATTTAGTACAAAGGTCAAAGATCAAGGAATCATCAAGCGACTAGATAGCTTTCGGCTTTTCTGCCAAATAATTAAAGTTAAATTTCTGATGCAACATTGAATTTCTGTGGCAATATGCCGGAATCCAGGAAAATTTTAGAGGCTAAGAAAAAGAAAAACTTGCATTGTTAATAACAACAATTGTTTGGTCAAGGGCATCTGCGCACCTGGCTACAATGGTAATTTTTGGATGACAAAAACCCGTTAAAGGCAAAATGATAGGACGCAATCTTTTGCTAATTTCCTAGAGCCAAAATGGCTGAACCTCTCATGAAAAATCGGAACCCATTTTTGTGCTTGAAAATTGCCATTGTTTGAATACTCATGGCGATTAGAAGACGAAACATCCTTTCCTATCTTCATGCCCGTGACCCCTGCAACAATCTTCTGTTTGTGCTCATCATTGTTATCTGCTGTTGCCGACACTCAACGCTGCGAAAAAGGAAAATCAAATATTTAACCTTGTCAAAATATTTATCAGATCAAGAGATCAAGCTAGATTAAATTTGATGAAGTCGATATAATCAATCAGGGTAGTCCAACCATCCAGGTCAAGAAAAATTGCCATCAAGTCCATAAGGGCATTTAATGTTTCAGACATGCAGACCGATCGAGCTTCCACGGCCGTCTTTTGCTGCAGCCTCTGCTAGCGAGTTGCTTTAAGCGTTTCTGCAAATTCCAACGACTTCGACATTTGCTACCCTCCAAAGCTCTCAAAGTTACATTGAGCTGATGATTCTTATTAGGATTATTACATATTTCTTGAATACATTGATTTAGTGAAGGCTCAGTTAAGCAATGCATTGATTTTCAGTGTTCCATTTAAAAATCTTATGTAATTTTTTTAATTATCCAATTGATAAACAAAAACAAGATGATCAAAACTAAACCAAACCAAACCATATTTGAATCCAACCATATAATTTTCAGATTCAACAACCCATTCCTTATCCTCCATGCTTTCTTAGAGAGGGAAAGAACTAGGACTTACCTGGAGGCATTTTGAAGTGTCCTGTCTAAGCTGCGCCTTGTGCCGATGAGGTGCCGACTTCCGTAAAGCGAACCCCTATTTTGGCTATCAGCAAGGATTTTCTTATTGTTTTCCTTTCTGCATTATTTGCGTACAATTTTAAATTGTTGAATTGACCTTTTGCCCAGGATATTATATCGCCGTTTATTGTCAATTTGATGCGACTGTCTTTCAAAAGCTGCCATGTACTCCCGTCCTTCCAGATGCCATCTTCCCATCCTGGGCATCCTTTTACCCTTATTTCTTCAAGAATACTAGTCGGCCTCTGTAATGCTTTGGTAATATCTCTCAACTTATAACAGTGTTTCATTTGCAAACACTTCAACATTGGCAATGCTCCATCCTGCAATGAGGGAAAGTTTTCCATTTTGTTAAAACGTTTGATGACAAAGTTTTCGAGCTTTGGAAATGCCCCACTTTTTCCAAACTCCTGTGGAAATTCAACGCACTGGTCGTTGTCGTTGCTTGACAATTTTAGCTTTCTCAAATTAGGAATCTTTTCGAGCCCTATATAAACTGGAGTTGAACCGTTATCCCCATATAACTCTAGCTCCATGAGGTTCTCAAGCCCAAAGATCCAGTCCTGCATTACGCAGTTCTTTAGATGAAGAATTTCAAGGTGGCGCATGACTTCAATGTCCTTCGGAAGTTGGAGGATGCCGCGAGAACCATCAGAAGAATCAACATATTTGAATGACAGGGCCCGCATATTTGTCATGTTCGCAAAAGTCCCCTCTTCCAGTACAATATTACCCTCTGATTCAAGTGTTAATGAAAGGTGTCGCAGGAGGGTCAATCCTTTTAGATCCCACCATTGCAAAGCCTTGCCATTTGCTGCCTTTCCCCTTTTCAATAGAACGCTCAATTGGAAGGACTTTGCAGTGGGTGCCTTTTCACTTTTGAATACAGCGCCTTTCAACGTGTGTAAATAGATGAGCTTTGATATTCCCACAGGCAGCGACTCTAAATTGCCAGAGCCCTTCACATTCAAATGTAGCATAGATTTATGCTCACCTATTCCCGAATGCATCTCCCTGAGGTCTTCGCACTGACTAACATCCAGAAACTGGAGGCTTCTCAGTTCAGCCAATGACTTGGGAAGCTTTTCTATCTTTGTCCGGGATAAATTTAGGAGCTTTAGATGCTTTAAATGCCCGACAGTTTCGGGCAATAACTTAATGGACGTGTCGCTTAAATCTAGTACAGCGAGATATTTCATATCATTAAAAAAACTCTCGGAAATTTTTTCAATACTGACATTATTACATAACAGTAGAGTGCGGAGCCCTGGATAGTTGATGGGTTGCAAGATTGTTGATATGTTGTTTTTAATCAGTGAAATTCTACGGAGGCCCACTGACTCGCCCACGGGAAATTCTTTCAATTCGTTTCCGGGCTTTAACAAACATTTAGTTTTCTTGTGGGTTTCAGAATGAGCTAACTCAAGCAGTAGATCATGCATTTTGCAATATTTTACTCGTCCATCCCCACCAACCTTCGAAACTTCCAGCAGGCATCGATCAATAAGTTCGTCAATGTAGGAGAGACCTACATCGTATGGATTTTCTGTTGTTCGTGGGATAAATCCTTCAGCAATCCAAGCGTTCACTAAATACTCGGATTTTATTGGACTATTTTTAGGAAAAGAAGAACAGTAATCAAAGCAAAGCTTCAAATGATAGGGCAACTCCTGGTAACTTAACCTGAGAGAAGGCCAAACTTGGTCGCTCATCGCTGCTGCTTCATTTAAACATTTCAGGATCGATTCCCAATCATTAGGAAGCCTTCTTACTCTTGCCATAGACGCTCCTATTGCTTTCAAGGCCAAGGGTAGTCTGCCACATTTTTTTACAATTTGGTCGGTGACAGTCATGAGCTCCTTCGGAAGATAGTTTGGAAGATTCATATCCTTGTCTGCAGTACTCTGTTGCCTGTCTGCACGGTCAGGAAGTTCCTTATGAGGCTGACTTGGAAGATTCATATCTGTGTCTGCAGTACTCTGTTGCATGTGTTGTACACGGTCAGGGAAGGCGTGAATGCAAAACAATTTCTTGCTGTTTTCGGGAGATAAGTATTTCATGAAGTAGCATTCTAGCTGCTGATCTGAAATACTGCTTACAACTTGTTTATGACGGGTGGTGACTATAATCTTAGTTTTGCCCAGTAACCAACCAAATTTATGGAAATCATCTTTGTTCCAGATGTCATCTAGAACAAGCAAACAGCGGCTTGTTTCTAAAACTTCTAGAATTTCGGCTCTACTGTT
>JASDQU010209575.1:0-11164 GCA_032191745.1 Picea mariana
CTTTTATAAGATAATTGTTCTTACAGGTTGTATTGATGTAATAAATGTCGATATATAATTGTTATGCATTTTACTTTGAGTTGTATTTGGATAATGTTGCTTACTGTGAGTAGAAAGATGCATTCATGTCTCTATTTTATGGTTGAATAATGTTGTATGTATTTAGTTTCTATTGTTCATAGTAAGATTGATTATATTTACATTTTTATTTGTATGGACAATTGAATGAACTTGACTGTCATGATGTGTGCTTTCTTCTTCATTTAGATTAATTATAATAATTGATTATTGGGTCATTTTAGCAATGATGTGACCCAACTTAGGGTTGGGTGCATTACAAGTAACTACCCACTAGCTATCTAATGGGCCTTATTAAGATAGGATGAATTTGTAAATTAATTAATAACTCCTAATTAAAACTAAAGTAGGGAGGTTAGGGTAGGACCCTAATATTGGTCCTTAACTTATCTAGTTGGCCCTACTTTGCCATCCAAGTTAATGGAAATTTCCACTTCTTCCCAATTTTTCATTGGGTTTCTTCCATAAACCTATGTATAGGGGTTTTTCCAAAACCTAAATATGAACCAATCCATATGGACAAGTCCTAGGAAAGTAAAACTCAAGAAGAAAAGCACTTTATTCAACCATGTATCATATTCTTGGACAATCGGTAGATTTCTCTCAATTTTGTCAATGTTGGACATGTAATCCTTGTGGTTGTGTTACTTGTAAAATTAATGAAAATGTGAACAGTAATAGGTGATAGGAAGTGTCATCCATTATGGAAGAAGAAAAACCATTTACTTGTATTTATTCACCTATCTAGTTAATACAAAAGCATCAAGTGTGGAGTTATTTTTTCTTCCATCCTAGTTTAATAGTCATATCAGAGCCAATGCCACTAACTCCATGAGTATATTCCCTACCCTAGCATTTTATTAATTTGTTGAAACACCCTCATCTATCATCTGCACTATGGTCATTCTAGTATTTTATTTTTCACTCATGACCATTGTTATGCAAACCCTAACCCTAAATCATTGGTATCCCATGACTCTCCCATTCCACACAACTCTCTCTCCTTCGAACAATAGAATGAAACCCTAATATATTATCTCATGTTGCTAGTACAACCATATTATCAGAATGATATTCTTTTGGAATAATAACTATGTTGGTGATCATATCCAAATCGCATTCACTGGGGATCATATTGTAACTCGTAGCAAGGTATTCACCTTCACAAATTTGGCATTTAGTTTCCTTTCTGACATGTAATATCTTGTGACCAGAATGGTGTCTCATTTCAATTCAACCACATACCTATAACATAACCTCATGAGAGTATGGCTCCAAGTATTCCCATGAAATGTCTAGCCAAGAGATAAGTGTGTTACAAGCTTAGTTCTCTCCTCTCATTCACTCCACTAGTCTACAAATGAATCTTAAATTTGATATAATTTACAATTCCATTTATGTTAATGGTTTCTTTGATCTATCATTCAAATTGGCTCTAAGAAGAATATTTCTTTGGCCACTTCTTGTAATACATTTGTTGTGACCCTCAATATCGGCCTCCAATTATGACCTCAAACCCTACATTTAGCATTGTGTAGATATGACGAGTGTATCATAACCTTATACTCACAAACCCTACATCATGAAATTTGTCTTATAGATTTCTCAGTCTCAAATTAATTGAGGTGTAGCATCCTCGTTTTGTGATTCCATTGCTCATTTTGTGATTCCATCACTCATTTTGGTAATACCATGGAGACTTCAGTATAAGGTGTTGTACCATATGGACACTTCAATGTGAGTTCACTTGTGGATATTCCTCCCAAGCATTCTTCACTAGAACCATACACTTAAGAGTCTTAGATGGTATGATTTTTCAATGGTGTGCACATATACAGAGGTGAATGTGTGGTGAAAGAAATTATTTTGATTTGCATATGCCTCATCTTCATGGATTTCAACATCCCTTTTCATAATAATGTATGGATGGAAGTTGGTTGTTTTGAAATGATATAGTTACAGGGTTGATCACTGAACACTTTGAAAATACATTCTCTGAATATATTCCATCTATTTGAGACGTGGATATCATGGGAAGTTCATTTGATGGAAAATGTGGAGGCAATAAAAGAAGATGAAGCACAAAGAAGCTCAGAGGTAGGGGGGTTGGCATAATTCCCATGAAAAATATGACCTTCATTGTACCCATTGTGGATTAAATGGGTCACATGAAGCCACTGATTGTATAGTTCCATGGAAGAATATCAAATAAGAAAGACAAATTCTGAAATAAGAGAAAGATAGAACTTCAATACCAACGAAAGGTAAATCACATGTTCATTATGTCATTGCCAATTGAAATATAGGAGTAACTGAAGATCTATTTAATACTTAATTTGATTCTTGGGGATATGCATTGCTTCTTGACACATGAGTGACCTCTCACGTGACATTTAGTAGAGATTTTTTTGAAGAATTTGATGACAATGTAGATGGTGTAGTATACTTTGTAGGTAGATCAAGTATCAAGACTTCAAGAGTGGGCATCATTAGGCTTAAGTTTCCTAGACTCCCAATTTTTCTTCTGCAAAACATTCTCTATCTTCCTAAGATGCAAAGAAGCTTGTTTTCCCTTGTGCACATTAGGCAACAAGGACACTCAGTTCATATGTTAAGTGGAAAATTTGAGATAAGGAATGATTATGACAACATGGTTTTCATGACTGGAATGGAATATGGAACACTATTGAATATGAATGGGACATCTTCCCATACACACACTGTCGCACACCTCTCTCATCATGACTCATGTATAATTCCATATAGTCTTTTGTGGCATGCTAGATTTGGTCATATTAATTCTGACAGTCTTTGTTTATTGAGAAAGAACAATATTTTTTATCTTCCTACTATTCCTAGAAAAATGAAATATTGTGATGCTTGCATCCCTGGAAAACACAACAAACAACCCTTTCATGATTCTACTTACAAAGCATGTAGAAAAATTGAACTTATTAATTATGACTTGTGCAGCCCTATGTGTGTTCCTTATGCAAATGGAAATAAATATATCATGAATGTTTTTTATAATTACACCAAAATGTGTTGCGTGTACTTACTGAAAGATAAATCACAAGATTTTGAAAATTTTAAAAATTTTCGTGCATGGATTAAAAATGAAGTTCAGTCTCTTATTGTCTCTCTCCACGCCAATAATGGAAGAGAATATAATTCTAATGAATTTGAAAGCTACCTTTGAAAACATGGGATCAAACATCAAACCAAAGTTCCATACAATCCCCAACAGAATGGTGTGGCCGAATGAATGAACATGAAAATCCTAAATATGGTTCATTCCATGATGTTTTTTTAAGAATGTTAAAATGTTTTTTTTGGATGATACAGTTCTATGTGAAGTTTATTTTAAAAACATATGTCGATCTCAGGCTCCTGAAAACAAGACTCCATATGAAATTGTTTATGGCCACATTCCTTCCATGAGGCATCTCAAGGTCTTTGGTTCCACATGTTATGCCTTGATTCCAAAGGAGAAAAGAAGAAAGTTTGATGCAAGGAGTCATAAGTGCATATTCTTGGGGTAATCAAATACCACCAATGGTATCGTCTTTATGATGAGAAATACGAGAATTTGATCATTTACAAATATGTGATATTTCTTGAATCCACCAAGAAAGACGAAATTGTTGATAGGTAGCTTCATAATCTAGATAAATTCACTCATATAAATACATATCATCAATTTGATAATGAGATTCCACATCTTGAAGGGGGGATCCCTATCTTGGTTCAATCTGTAGATTCTCCTTTTGTAGCACCATCACCCCCAAATGAAGAAGTTCATGCCACTTCATCAAAACCTGAAGTTCAGTTGGATGATGTGATGAAGAGGACTAAAAATTTGAGGCTTGATGAGAACTCAACACCATATAAATTAGTTGAGCAACCTAGACCATATCATAAACATCCACCAAAATGGCTCACAAAATCACTTGAAAGTGTTCATCCACATGAGGTCGAAAAGATAGGAACCAGATTGTCCTCAAAATACGATAGAGGTAATGTAGATAATTCAAAATCAGTTGATGTAGATGATATGGATGTTTTGTATGATTGTGAGTTGAATTCATCTACTAACCTTGAACCAAATTCCTTTACAGAAGTTGTTTCTCATGACGAATGGAAAGAAGCCATGAAAAAGGAATATGATTCTCTCTTCAAGAATGGGACATGGAAGTTGGTGGACTCTCCATATGGAATCAAAAAAATTGGATGCAAGTGGGTATTCAAGAAGAAGTACAAATCATATGGCTCACTTGACAAGCATAAATCAAGGCTCATGGAAAAATGATTTGCACATAAATAAGGTGTTGATTATGAGGAAAATTTTTCCCCCACAACAAAATTAGCTACCATCCACACTCTATTTTCCATGGCAGCAAAAAATGGATGGAAAATTCATCAAATGGATGTGAAGACTTCCTTATTGAATGGAGACTTGTAAGAGAATGTGTTCATGTCTCAAACATAAGATTTGTTGTGAAGGTACAAAACAATAAATTGTGCAATCTCATCAAATACTTATATGGATTAAAACAAGCATTTTGATCATGGTATGAAAATTCAACCGAGCATCTTCTGAAATTAAATTTCAAGCATTTCAATATTGATGATGCAACTTTGTTTGTCAAGAAAGTTGGAAAAACGGTTGCATATCTTGTAGTATATGTATGTGATCTATTCATAAATGGAATAATGAGAACTACATTGCATCCATAAAGAAATAGTTGAAGAAAGGCTTCGAGATAACATATTTGGGACATATTCACTACTATTTGGGAATTGAAGTGATACAAAATCGAAAGTACATATTCATATCCAAGAAGAAGTACATTGGAGAATTGTTGAATAAGTTTGGCATGGCCAAGTGAAATCATGTTTCTACTCCAATGGAACAAAATTTGAAACTCACATCAAAAGAAGGGAATGAATTTGAGGATGCAAGCAAGTATAGACAACTTGTGGGAAGTCTTATCTATCTTAATACCACCAGACCATACATTTTATTTGTTGTTGATATTCTTTCCAGGTTCATGCAAAATCCTTGTGAAAGACATTGGTCTGTTGCAAAAAAAGTTTCGAAATACTTGAAAGGAACTCAAGTTTTTGGACTAAGGTACTCTAAGGTGGATGAATTCAACCTGATTGGATATTCTGATTCAGACTTCGATGGGGATAAAGAAAATAGAGTATCAAATTCATACTATCTCATGAGTTTTGTATCAACATTTGTCTCCTATAGATCACACAAACAAAAAGTTCTAGCAGATTCCACAACAGAGGTAGAAATATGGTAGTTCTAGTAGCGACAAAGGATATTGAGTGGGTCAGGAAAATACTTGAATATTTACAAGAGAAACAAGTGAATTCTACTCCTCTTCTAGTTGAAAATATTTTTGAAATCAATTTGGCCAAGAATCCCAGATTCCATGATAAAACCAAGCACATCAACAAAAAGTATCACTTGATTTGATATCATGTAGAGGCCAAGAATATTCATTTAAGACATTGTTCCACAAATGAGAAAATTTCAAATATCTTCACCAAAGCGCTTGGAAGAGAAAAATTAGAGAAGTTGAAAATGATGCTTGGAATCACACACACCCCTTTCTATGAAGGGGGGGAATGTTGGACAGATAATCCTTGTCATTTCATTACTTGTAACATTAATGTAAATATGAACAGTCATAGGTGATAGGAAGTGACATATGTTATGGAATAAGGACAACCATTTACTTGTATTTATTCAACTATCTATTTAATGCAAGCACATCAAGTGTGGAGTTATATTTTCTACCATCCTAGTATGACAGTGAGGATAAATGATTTGGTTTCAATATATTGATATTTTTCTTGGAATAGTAAAATAAATTTATCCCATCCTCAAAAATAATTATATTCATTAGTTATTTAGTACCATAAACACCTCACAAAGTTCCTTTGAATTAGGTCCATTTGGTCAGATTATCCATTTCTTGTTCCCCTTGCCAACACATGCCTAATGTGAATAAATAGTCTTGTGCAATATTACTACCATCAAAACTAGTAATTTTATAAATATTAGTTTGTTCCTTCTCTAGATAGATTATATGTTACCACTTATTCACATAATACATCTCTTTTTAGAGATCATATAACATATTGCAATAATAATTGACTTAGATTTTCTTTTATGAAGTCTTTAGGGATTTGCTAGACATCCCCTGCCACTGACCCCTTCTAGGTAACGCCACCCAAACAACCTTAACCTTTCCTTTACTACTCTGATACCAATTTATGTGACATTCCTGGCCTTAGACCAACAGGTCGAGCCATGCCACTGAGTAACTATGCGGAAATAATCACATATAAAACTTAACCGGAAGATCGAGATAACATCTGGTATTCACACTTATAAATATATATCTATCTAATGACATTAAAAAAACTCCAATACTCTACTCATACACATGTTCATGTGGAAGCAACATTTAACACACACATGCAACACACATATATAAAGGCATTACCCATTAATTATAATGCAAATACAAATACAAAACATACAACGAACACAAAATTGGTACTTATCTTTTAATAGATGACCACTAACTACGTGCAGACCTTCCACGAACCTCCCAGCCTTAGACCACGCTGCTCATCATGCTCAATAGTGGGTGACCTCTGAGATGGGACTAAACTCCAACGGGCAAGGGAATTCCTAGGCTAGGCAAGATTAGTAGGAACGTTGCACAAAACAACAGGAAGGATCTTTTATCCCATGAGCCACTTACGCTCACAACCCATATACCCTCATTCCCCACACACCTACTCCACCCTAGGAGGGTACACCTTCACTAATACAAGTCCATCAGCTACTACACCTCCCTTACCTCGGGCTTTAGCAATAGGTTGAACTAGAAGTCTCATAGTAATGTAGCTGCTATGAGACTCCCTTCCAGGAGAACTTACTTCCCGTCAAACTCTCTCACCTAGGAGAGTTGCTCACAGGCCTGAAAACCCAATTATTCAATTCATCTCCTAAGAAATACAAGAACAACATTCAACTAACACATGGGTGATGACAGCAACAGAAAATGGTTATGGACACCGAAAATGGCAACAACCAAATGCTAAGACACAACACGGCTCAGGTAAATACAAATGCATTGAGCTTCACATGAGACACATGCAATAACTCAAGTATGACTGCATGATTCCAAAGGTGCATACTATATGCAGAGGCAATGGTGATGGAGAACTAGTTTTATGCATGAATTCTTGGTCAATCAGGAAGATGTCAAACTCCTGGAGAATCGTAAGGGTCGTGAGGAAACTCGTAACTAGTATAGATGCAAGGATAGGGAGAAATGCTAGAATGGAAAGAGAGCCCCAACGATATGGCTTTACCAGCTATAAACTACATGCACCCAGGTTGACACATGTCTTCCTGAAGCCGCATGAGTTCCACTTAGCACTCGTTCCCTTTTTTCCCAGGAACTTAGGACAACACAACTTATGTCAACCATGCCCTTTGGGAAATAATAAAAGAATATTATTCCCTTAGAGGTAATCCCTCTAGCTTAGCCCCTAGGCCTAGACAATTAGCCCCCTCCCTTACCCTACCTAGTGGAGCTTAGTCCCCCATAACTCTTTCTTCATGGTCGGTCTACATGAAGCAATGTAATTTTATTAATGATGTGAGTATTTACATATAAAAACATCAGGCTCATTGGCCTTAGCATCTTTATCACCAGCCTAATATGTTAGGATATTTAGACACTTAAGAGTTAGTTAAGATCTACTTGGTCTATTGTGTCGTTAGGTAAAAGTGTGTTTTCTAGTGTGTTTCTTTAGTATGAATTAGTATGCATTTGTAGTTAGGAAATATGATGGTCACGATATGTTCCTAACATAGAGTGATCTGACGGTTCATACTCTCCTTGATCTTAATGACCATTGATCCATGGATTAACACCCGATTGGTCCATGATATCTATTTAAAGAGCATGGAAGGTTATTTTTCGATGACGATTGTGAGAAACTTTCTTGTAAAATCTCTCTGTAATATTTGTCTTTGCATTAATAAACTACTCCAAGTGGTCGCATTGGCTAGGGCCATGGATTTTTCCCCGTAGGGGTTTTACCACGTGAAAACATCAATGTGTTAATCTTTGATCTGGTTATGTGAGTGGTTACTGAAGGTCTTCATCCTTTGTTGGAATACCTGTGTTTTCAAACATGTGAATATGGTGAATATGTGTTGTCATCACCCAACTTCAGGGAAATTTAATAATTTCATTACAATGTGATTGAAGAAGTCTATAACCTTTGACATCTTCAGAATAACCAACAAATATACATTTCTCACTTTTAGGCTGCAAAGATTTCCTTTTCTCATTAGGAATGTGATCCCATGCTATACTTCCAAATACATGAAAGTGACTTGCATCTGGTTTAATTTTAGTCCAAGCTTCTTCCAGTGTTATATTCTTAAGAGCCTTTGTGGGAGTGTGATTTAACATGTAATTTGCATAGTTGATGGCTTCTGCCCAATACTTTAGACTTAATCCCTTATATTGGATCATACAATTAGCCATTTCTTTTAATGTGCAGTTCTTTCTCTCAGCAACACAATTGTGTTGTGGTGTATATGGACCAGTGTGTTGCATTTGTATTCCCTGTGTAGTGCAGTAACTAGTAAAATTATTCTTCACATATTCACCTCCTTCAAGGAAATTTAGTTGGCTTTGACCTTCAGGAAAACATGGTCACACACTTTAAACTCCCTGTGGGTTCTGCCTTTGTCTGCATGGATTTTCTTCCTATCTTGAGAAACCTTCAAATTGTTCTTAATATTTTACATTTTCTCTTCCATTTCCTTGAGAAACTCTAGCCCAATTATTTCTCTATCACCTAGGTTGTCCTGGCTTATTTGTGTGTTTCACTTTCTGCCATAAAGTGATTTGAATGGGATCATCTTCAGTAATGCTTGATACCCATTTTTGTAGGAAAATTCAACCAAGTGTAGATAATCTTCCCATTTAGATGGTTTGTACATCACATACATCCTTAACATGTCCTCTATCACTTGGTTCACCCTTTCTGTTTTCCCATCAAACTCAAGATGATAGGAAGTGCTAAAGTTCAGATTCGTTATGAACCCTTTGAATAACCCCTTCCATAACTTTGAGGTAAATTTTGGGTCTATGTCAGTCACAATTGTATTGGGAATGCCGTGCAATTGTGCTACTTTGCTCATATATATATCAGAAACATTATATGCCTTGTGAGTAGTCTTCAATGGAATAAAATGGGCATCTTTCGTAAGCTTATCCACCACCACCATGATGGAATCATGTTTCTTATGTTTTCTAAGTAATCTTATGATGAAATCCATTGTCACCACTTCCCGCTTCCACTCAGGAATGGGTAATGGATGTAGCAACCCTGCTGGGTGCCTATGCTCATCTTTGACCTTCTGGCACTCCATACATATGGTGATGTATTATGCAATTTCCTTTTTCATACCTGGCCAAAAGTAATGGCTCTTGACTGCTACCACTGTTTTCTTATATCTAGGGTGCCTAGCATAAGGCACATTATGCATTTCTTTCAATATCATAATTCTCAATTTTTGGAAATTAGGTACATAAACTCTATTTTTGTATAGGATTGTTTCATCAACTTCCAATTTATAATCTTCCACTTTATGTAGCATCTTACCTTGTTGTAGCTTTGCCACCAATTCCATGTACTATAAATGTGCATTTGTAGCTTCCAAAATTATGCCTTTAATATCAGTTTGATATGCGCTAATGGTCGTAGCATGTAGTTCATGCACTCTTCTACTAAGTTCATCAACCACTTTGTTCTCCTTTCCTTTGATATGCTTGATATCAAAGTCATACTCACAAAGGAATTCCAACCATCTAATCTTCTTAGCATTCAAGGTTGGTTGATCAAACAAATACTTCAAGACGTTATGGTATGTCCTCAGTTCAAACCTCCTTCCCATGAGGTAGTGCCTCCATTTCTTCAAGGCGTGCACTATGGCTGCCAACTTGAAATCATGAGTTGCATAGTTCTTTTCACGATCCTTCATATTTCTAGATTCATTAGATACCACAAACCCATTCTAACTGAGGAATCCTCCCATTCCTTCTTTTCATGCATCTATACACACTACAAAATATTCATTCGGATCTGCAATCCTCACGATTGGAGAATTGGCTAACCACTTCTTCAATTGCTGGAAGATTCTCTCACATTATTCTGTGCATTGAAATTTCTTCTCCTTCCTTTGAAAGGAAGTGATTGGGTGAGGAATTTTCAAAAACCATATAATCAATATCCTATAATATACATCTAGACCCATAAAGGATCTGACTTCTGACACATTCTTAGGTGTTTACCATCCTCTAATGGCCTCTATCTTCTCAGGGTCCACAACTATCCCATCCTTTGAAATGATATGCCCCAAGTAATGGATCTTCTTTTGATAAAATGAGCACTTGCTCAATTTTGCATACAGTTGGTGCTCTCTTAGCACCTACAACACCATCCTCAGATGATGTTCATTCTCTTCCTTCAACTTGGAATACACCAGAATGTCATCTAAAAATACTATGACAAAATTGTCTAGATATTCTTTGAATACACCATTCATTAGGCACATGAAAACAACAAGTGCATTTGATAACCCAAATGGCACCACTGTGAATTCATAATGACCATACCTTGTTCTAAAGGAGGTCTTACTAATGTCTTCATCCTTTCTCCTTACC
Organism: Picea mariana; assembly: GCA_032191745.1. NCBI lineage: Eukaryota > Viridiplantae > Streptophyta > Pinopsida > Pinales > Pinaceae > Picea > Picea mariana. The sequence goes on from JASDQU010209575.1 coordinate 10,863, forward strand.
TAATGGTACCCTGACCTAAGATATATTGTTGAAAATATCTTGGCATCCTTTAACTAATCAAAGAGATCATCGATCCTTGGCAAGGGATACTTGTTATTTATAGTAACTTTATTCAACTGTCTGAAATTGATGGAAAATATCAATGTCCCATATTTATTCTTCACAAACAAGACCACAACACCCCAAGGTGACATACTTGGGAATATATACCCCTTCTTCATAAGTTTTCAAGCTGCAATTGCAGTTCTTTCATCTCTAGTGTACTCATTCTGTAAGGAGTTTTTTACACTGGAGCTTCTCTA
>JASDQU010209575.1:11250-27804 GCA_032191745.1 Picea mariana
CTTCCATATGATCTGCAAATATTTGGAAGCCCTTCCTATAACACTTCTTTAGCTGCATTGTTGAGATTTCTTTGACAGTAACTGCCCTTGGGATTCCCTGCACTTTCCTTGGGTTTCCTTCCTCATTGAGGCAAGTTAATTCCTTGTTACAACAGTCTAATATGGCATGGTGTTCGTCCAACCAATCCATCCCAAGTAGACAATCATAGGAACCTAAAGGTAAGATGTTCAATTCAACCGTTGCACTTAGTCCATTCATGTCCACTGGACATGACTTAACCAACTCAAAAACCTTTATCTTGGTTCTTGTAGCCAACTGCACTAACCAAGATTTTCCATGATTTCTTCTTGGCAAATGAAAACTTTCCACCATTATAGGATCTATATAACTATGACTAGCTCCTGAATCAATTAAAATAACAATGGTTTGGTTGTTGATCATACCTTCCACTTCAATCATCTATGACTGATATTTTTATTTATTGTTGTCCAGGGATGTGTATATCCTTGGTACAATTCTTCTCATGTCCTCCACTGTTTCTTCCTATTGAACACTGTGGACAGCTCTCACTTTGTCATTTATGTGGGGGCAATCTCTATACCTATGATTTCCTTTACAGCCCCAACATTCCATAGGTGGTTGTATTGGAAATTTCCCACGTACTTCAACATTCTTGAGATCTCTAAAACCTGGTTGTTCTTGAGGGTATTCCTGAAAAATGGTGGTTTGTTTCGCTTCTACCTCTGCTCCCTCTTAAACTTCTTTTTGTCTTCCCAAGATTTTTGGAAAGTAGGATTTTCTTTTTGCTAATCATATAAGCATTTTTCTCTCCTTATAGTTTCTTCCATAGTTTTCGGGTCATCATACTGGATCTTGTCACTGATGGAAGATGGAAGCCCACTCAGACACCTTTGAATATTAATTGTCTCGTCCTTGATGAAGGGGACATATTTCAACAACTACAAGAATATTCTTTCATACTCATCAATGGACATACTTCCTAGCTTGAGTTCAAAGAACGCTTTCATTTTCTTATCATAATACCTCTTAGTTAAGTACCTCTTTTCAAAATTTCTCTTGAATTCCCTTCATGTAACATTCTTCTCTCTGACGTGTTGTACTTGCACAAGCTGATCCCACCATATGGATTCCTTTCCTTTAAGTTGGTAAATGGAAATTCTTCCCTCTGGATGAGAAGAATAATTCTGCAGTTGGAAATATTTTCTCATGCCCAGGAGCCATGTCTCAACACCTTCACCTTTATTTTGTTCTCCATCAAAAGTAGGAGGTTCAATCTTGCTCATTTCACCCTTTAGTTCATCCACTCTAGATCTCCTATGCTTTCTGGTAGGAGATGGGCTTGAATTGATGTGTGCTCTCTTATTGGAACATTTTGGGGAGTGACGGTGATGCTTGCTAACACTTCTTGATCTTTCTTTCTTCTCAGGGGTCCCATGATTCCTTGTTTTTCTTGAGCCACTCTCCTTATCCAAATTCTTTTTGATTCTTTCTAGGCTCTATATCAATTTTATGTTGAATTCTCCCTGTTGCTCCCTAGATTTCATGAGCTTTTTGTTATCTTCTCAGTGAGTCTGGGCATCTTTCTGCAATCTTTCAATGATTCTCATCATGTTTCCCTCCTTATCTATCTCTTCTCCATGCCCATTGGAGTTCGATCCTTCAACTCCCAAATGGACATACATTCCTTTAGCTTCATTCTTTGAACTGAAAGCATTTTGTGCCTTCTCCATTTTCTACACTCTGTGGCAATTCACAACAGTCTCAAAATAATTATCAACAGCCAAAAGAGGGAGTTCTTACAACAACCATCGACCCTTTACTCATCGGTCGATGTCTCTATTTATAATCTAAAATTCAATTGTAATTAATATCTAAATACAATTTAGGCCAAACAAAAATTGCCATGTAGAGTGGTCATCAAATAGATTCTTTCAATGGTCCACCTGAGATGCCTCTTAAAAAGGGTGGCTTCTTTCATATTCAAACTATATGATAAATAGATTTTCCTAGGTTTGATCCCCTGGGAACCTGTGTTGTTACATAGGGGAAGCATATGTTCCTATGATGTCTACTGCATGTGCCCGGTATTTTACCAAACTGGAGTTCAGAAATTGCAGCATGGCTCAAGCTCAGATCGGATGACCTGCGAATTGTTGCAGTTGTCCTGGCATTGCATCGGTGACTTTTGAGCACCCTTCGATCCAGAGCGAGTCTTGTATGGAATGTGTCTTGAACACATATCTTAGGTTAGTGAATTCATCAGGAGTGTCAAATTCAGGCAGACCGACATCTTTCATTATTTTATTAATTTTACCCCAGTGTTTCTGGAACTTGGCCCATTTATTTTCTATTTCTCAGTGTGGGTCCTAGGTCATCTTCACCTAGTATTCGACGGATTTTTTCATGTGGTCGAAACTACTTTTGCCAACAAGTCGAATGCCATGATTTTCCCTTTCTCACCCCTACTGGACCGCTTTAATGTATTTGAGTCTCTCTACCATTAACTGTGCCTTTTCATGCCATTTTTCCATCTCTTTGCATGTTGTGAGTGCCATAAGAGTATCCTCCTGAAATTCGACTATGTTCTCGGTCAATAGGTGCTTTTACTTCTTGAACTCATTATAAACTCCATTAAATTCTTCCTTCAGATATGCAGTGGTATATGTGGCCCCTTTATAGTATTTGAAAATATGGTGTAGGTGTTCGAGCTCCTCTCGGGTGTCGGCTAGTTTCTTTTCATCTCTCCTAGTTCTATCCTAGGTGTTATCTGAGAGGGCTTTTCCTACACCGATCAGTTCGGATATGTGAGCATCTGTAGTGTTGATTAGGTTCTCTTATGTGGTAACCATAATGGATTGATCCAGAGTGATCCTTCACCTCTTCGTGGTCCTTTGAGCGATGGCCTTACTCTTTTAATCGTAAGAGATAACATAGATGTCTGCTACTTCGTCTACAAGTTCTGGTATCTGTTGATCTCCCCATGAGAGGCTGTTTCTCAGACCACTTGTGGTGTATATTCGATCAGGAGTGGGTTCTTGAATTTCTTCACTTTGTTTTGCGGATCCATCACCTTCTTATGGTTCTCCTGGGACTTGAATATTGGGAATGATGGAGCCATTGGGCACAAAATCATTGCTTACTTGTTCGTCGGTCATAGGGCTATCTATTCTCTTTTATAGAGTTTCGCCACTCGGTCTTTATTTTGCTTCCTATCTATCGGATTCTCTTGTGTCGAGGCCACCTTCAGACCTTGTTTCCATCTGTAAGGCATGCTTGTCTTGGACTTCAGGCTCAGGGGAAGTGATTTTCTCGGTACCTTTTTCTTTTTGGACTCATACCGGGGTGTCGTGAGTGGGTTCTGGACTCTCATTGTCGTTGTAAATATGTATAAGAGTACTCAAGGGATTGGGCACTTGTGTCTCTATCGAGACCTGACCTGTCTCTGGTTGAGTTGTCCCTTCTTCTGAAGGATCGATCGGTGATATTGTGGGTTTATGTTTTCTCGACCCATGGGCATTATTGGGGATTGTGGGCCCAGGATCATTTGAATCCATCGAGATACTCTGAACAACAGTTGAGGCTTCATGTCCTATTAAAATGTACAGGTCATCCCAGATCCATTTCATTAGCAACTCGGTTTGCTAAAACAACAACATACCCCTTTCTCGTGTACCTTGATCTTCTGGAATATTCTTGATTTGTACCGAGGATTCCTGGTGAATTCCCACGGCTTCAATGTCTTCTTTGGGATCACTTATTTCTTCATCCAATTCACATGACTGCTTCTCCCGAGAATTGGATAATTTCTTGAACTGCCTACTCCAGAAATGTTTCCTGCTCTTCGTGGATCATAGCTCTAAACCTGGTTCCTCAAGGATCAGCTCTCCTGGACGCCACCACATTCCATTCTTGGGCATTTTCAGTGAATATTTCATCTTCAGACTAGTCGTGGGCATAGGGAAAACATGATGATACCTATGACGCATGTTGTAGAACCAATCCCTTGGGATCGTGTTTGCGAAATCGACCAGTTTGGAACCAAAATTCCAATTGATCTAGACCGAGTTGTTTAGCATGCACGGTATCTTTGACCTCGCAGAACCCAATATGAAACCCAGAGGGTACGAAAGCCCACTTCTTGTATTTTACTAAAGTTGCATTGTATCCTTGTAGGATGGTTTGATAGAAAATTTCCCCTAACACTAGCCGGTCGAGAACATAAATGGGTAGCAAGTGGGGTGATCCTATGGCACCGAAAAATCTAATGTAGGTTTCTTGTTATTCCAAATACCAGTGGCCAATTTTGGATATAACCTTCTTTGCTTCATCTGATAATCTAGGGAACTTTCTTCTGAAGAGAAAGGAGTAAATGCGTTCAATAAATTGGTCACAGATAACAACATAGGATTTTGTGTACTTGTTTTCCCATAGGATGTTGAAGTATACATGGACAACCATCTCTGAAGGGTGCCAATTCAGATTCATCCCAGTAAAAGAATTCCTAGTGCAAATCACGTCCAGTAGATACGAAGCCATGTAAAAGGCGGGGGTATCTCCATCCTTCATCTCCTGAGCCTGTTTTATGCAGGTGCTTAACTATTTGGAGATGATGGCACCCCAATTGAAGCCTGTGCCTGAAATAATGATTGTAAAAGCTAGATGCATCCAAGCCTCTGAAAATTGGGAACAGTCTTTTTCCCCATGTAAGTTGCAAAGTAAATCCATGAGGTATATGTATGGTTCCCTGAGATTGGCCATTAGGTACCAGCCAACAGTCTGGTTCATGAATTTTTTATCTTCTCTACACCAAGATGACATGATTTTGTTGGTATCATGTGATGCATAGAAGCTTAAGACAAAATTTGTGCTCAACTTTAGCTCAGGATATTTGAGGCTATAGTAGTTCTGAAACTCTGATGGTAGGAAGAATCCGACACACTCACTGTTATCATCATTAATCAAACACTTTTTAGAATCAGTGTGTTCAATGATCCACTTCAAGATCTCAATGCACAATAATAGTGGAGATTAACTTGTTATGTTGTGCAGATAAGCCCTGTGAATATTGGGGAGGACCTCATTGTCAAGCTTCCTCATTTTAGGATCGCTATGCAGGGTATATTCGAGGGGTTCCTCTTTCTTGTTTTTCTTGAAAACTTCTTCCCAACAAGGAAATTCCATCTTGGCTCCAATACTTGCCTCTGTGTCTCCAAAAGCTGGGGGCTGGACAAAAGGCTCCTTGGTGATTCTCTTAATGATGGATACTAGTTTAGGAATGAAATCTAATTGCCTTGCAACTGATGGGGAGGAGCCTTCTCCTACTTCAGATTCCTGTAGCTTAGGGACTCTCGACGATTTCCTAGTGGACGGATTCTTCGGAGGCATTATTCCTATAATTTAAAACATCATTTGAGCATGCGTGCAGGGCAGTGTTGGGTGATAATATATAAAATGGAGCGCAAAAAACCAATAAGCGAACCTATAACTATGATGTTGGCTAGGATAACGGTTTTAATACTCAGTAGACTTTGAACTCTTCCTGTGGACTCTTAGCTTCGCTCTCCTATCTACCCCGAACTTCTTGTTGCGCATAATAGGATCATACACAATGAATCGAAAGGAATATAACTGGGAGATACTATCAATCATATCAGTTAGTTAATATGAGTCATGAATGCAAATTCAAAATAAACCACTATAGGATTTTTCTGCAGATAAATTTTGACTGGTTGACGACAGAGGCATGGATGGAGATGCATTGTATCGACAAGTTTAATGGTTCTTTTTGATTCACGCATGAATCAGTAACTAATGCGTGATCCACTTATTAACTGAGAATCATAATTGGAACGTACCTACCACACTACGAGGTCAGCACGTCTCGTCACGTCATGTCACTTGGCGAATGAATTGGGGATCAATTATTATCAGAGTGTGTACTTACATTAATAGGCTATTGATTAAACTTCCAACGTCGACGATATAGGGGTTGGCTATCGGGGATTTTACTCTTTATTTTGTGCGGTGCGTATTATTATATCTTTCTGCCGAAGTCGATCGAATCGATCTTCGACAAAATCCTTCCCAAGGTTTATTCACAAGAAAGAAACATTTATTTAGCCGACGCTGATGATGGTTGTTATTTGGCTACTTTGACTCTCCAAATGGTCTTCGCCATGATCATCTTCCACCGATGCCAAAATTCTTCTGTGAGTCAAGAAAAATCCGAGTCGTCAATTCCTCGAGTAGTTGTTAAGTATTTTAGAGTTAATATGATTCTTCGTTGTATGTTCAAGTGAACATTTAATCAATTAAAACGTGAAACATATAAGAGAAGAGAAGGATCAGTTTCAAGCCAAGGCAAAAACGGTCAAAAGTAAACTATAGGGTGGTACCCAAAAGGAAATAGTCACAGAACTTTTAGGGTGTGTTGAGTATTCAACACGGCCCTTCTCTTATTTTTGCACCTAACTTCACCATAGTCACTAATTTTGGAGGGCTTCCAGGTTAACCCTGCTACACCTTCTCCAAATCTGACGGTCATGAATTGTCCTCCTTCTCCTGAAGAGGTCCTACGACCCACATTACTCTGCAGCCCAATACCACATCTATCGTGGTTTTATAATACCGCTACACCTCCTGAGCTTAGTAACATGACCAAGGTAACATAGCACCTCCTGAGATTCGTAACACCTCCTGGTCTCTGATACCAATTTGTAACATCCCCGGCCACCGACCCCTAGAGGGTAATGCTACCCAAAAAACCTTAACCTTTCCTTTACTTCTCTGATACCAATTTGTAACATCCCTGACCACTGAACCATACCAGGTAATGCTACCCAAACAAACTTAACCTTTCCTTTATTGCTCTGATACCAATTTCTATGACATTCCCAACCTTAGACCAGCAGGCCAAGCCATGCCACCGAGTAACTTTGCGGAAAAAATCACATATAAAACTTAACCGGCATATAGAGATAACATTTGGTATTCACACATATAAATATATATCTATCTAATGCAATTTAACAGACGTCGATACTCTACTCATACACATGTTCATGTGGAAGAAACATTTAAAACACACATGCAACATATATGTATACATGCATTACTCAATAATTATAATGAAAATACAAATACACAACATACAACAAACACAAAATTGGTACTTATCTTTTAATCGATGACCACTAACTACGTGCATAATTTCCATGAACCTCCCAGCCTTAGACCACGTTGCTCATTATGCTTAGCAGTGGGTCACCCCCGAGCTGGGACTAAACTCCACCGGAAAAGGGAATTCCTAGGCTAGGCAAGGTCAATAGGAAAGTTTCACAAAACAACAGGAAGGATATTTTATCCCAGGAGCCACTTAAGCCCACAACCCATAGACCCTCATTCCCCACATGCCTACTTCACCACAGGAGGGTACACCTTCACTAATACAAGTCCATCAACTACTACACCTGCTTTACCTTGGGCTTTAGCAACAATATGGACCAGAATTCTTAGAGTATTGTAGCTGCTACGGGACTCCCTTCCAGGAGAACTCACTTCCCAACAAACTCTCCCAGCTAGGAGAGTTTCTCATAGGCCTAACAACCTGCTTCTTCAATTAAGCTCCTAAGAAATAAAACAACAACATTCATCTAACACACGGGTGACAACAGCAACAGAAAACGGTTATGGACACTGAAAATGGAAACATCGAAATGCTAAGACACAACACAACTCAGGCCAATACAAATGCATCGAGATTCAAAGGAGACGCATGGGATAACTCAAATATGACTGCAAGATTCCAAAGGTGCGTACTAGATACATAGGTGATGATTATGGAGAACTGGTTTAATGCATGAATCCCTCGTCAATTAGCAAGGTGACATACTTCCAAAGAATCATAAGGGTTGTGAGGAAACTCATAACTAGTCCAGACGCAAGGATAGGAAGCAACACCAGAATCGGAAGCGAACCCCCAACAAGTTGTCTTTCCTAGCTATAAACTTCATGTGCCCAGGTTAACACATGTCCTCCAGAAACGGCATGAGTTCCAGTTAGCACTCGTTTCCCTTTTTCTCAGAAACTTAGGACAACACGGCTTATGTCAACCATAGCCTTTGAGAAAAAATAAAAAAATATTATTCTCTTAGAGGTAAGCCCTCTAGCTTAGCCCCTAGGCCTAGAAACTTAGCCCCCTCCCTTACCCTACCTAGTGGAGCTTATTCCCCCATAACTCTTTCTTTGTGGTCAGTGTAATTTTATTAATGATGCGAGTATTTACATATAAAAAAATCAGGCTCATTGGCCTTAGCATCTGACTCACCAGCCTAATAAACACATAAGTCTCTCAGCTTATAACCACTCAACTCACCAACCTATAAACATAGTTACAATTCAATAGGGGCTCGACCTTGGGGTATTACACTTAGGGTGTAGGTATTTGGAATAGGTTGAAAGGATAACTTTCCAAAGTTATCAAACAAACATAGAATCTTGTGCTAGGGAGCGGTAAATCCACTTATTACATTAAGGCCTTAAGGCAACCTCATTATTGAGCCTTGTGTGGGAATCCCTTCTCACACAAGGCTCAATCACGAGGTTGCATTAAGGCCAATAGAGTTACTAACCCTGGTTTGTTGGTCCTAGTGTAGTGGTTTCACTTATTATTGGGGACCACTTGAGAAAACAACCATGTGTAGGCCTTTTGAAGTCGATTTCGGGCTCAGTTACCCTGCCCTTGCATGTATATCGAACTGTCAACTGTTTCCCCAAGCATCATTATTGTATATGGTAACTTTAGTGGACTTTCTTTAGGTTAATACATGAGGTGACGGTGAAGGGGAAGTCTTCGCTATACCTGGAATTGATGTTGGCCAAACTCACTCAGGCTCCTTGGAGGGAAAATCCACATTTATTGTGTGGAAGCTTGCACCAAGGCATAATTCCATTAAGCAGGTCGTCGACATAACTTTTCCACCCACGCTATCTCAGACCCTTCTTACATTGTTCCCACGGCGTTGGGTTTCATCACCAACTAGTGCATTCATTGTGAGGAGGTTTTGTTTGTTTGCTTGCTTCCTAGATTTTTAGCATGTGCTGTTTGTTTTCCCTTATAGGCCTTAGGTTGGATCCATATTTATGGAATCAGTTCCTGGAATGACCAATGAAGCAACCCCTTCTCTAGGGGAACCTTTTGTTTTTTCTTCTTATGGAAATATTGGTCCTCCTTACATCGCTACTTTGAACCTTCTAGGTCTCACAATTGGGTTACCAGTATGGTTGTTTTCCACTTAGGTAATATTGAATGAAGAAAATGCTTCAATAGTAATCACTTCCCCCCAAGAACATCAACCTCATGTTGATCCTTCACCTTCTTCACAAGTAAGATCTTGTTTTCCTTCTTCACTTGCAACATCTTCTTCACCTAGTGAAATCTATGAAGCTAGTAACCGAGTGGATAAGAAGAAGAAGAAGAAAAGGAATATTAAGAAGAAGAAAATAAACAAGGATCCAAACCTCCAACACTGCCAGACATGTTGGAAAACAACCAGTTATTTTTAATCATGCTGGGAGTGTTTATGATGCCAAGATCACCCAAACAACCTGTAAGCCCAGGTACCCTTGTTGGATTTGTAAGGGTAGCCATATTCTTAAGGATTTCCCTAGTCTATCTAAGGTTATATAAGCATGGTCTACAGACCATTTCCAGCCCATGTCATCATCCTATGAACAACATGTCGATGACCTCCCATCAACTAGTCAAGATATTGTTGGGAAGAAGAAAAGTAGAGTCAAGTTCCCATGTAGGTTATGTGGAGGGAGTCATCAAACTCACATTTTCCATCGTATGGACAAAGCCTTGAATTTAGTGGAAGACATGATTGTTTCCCAACCTCAAAGTCCGATTGCCTTCCGCAGGCTTACTCTCAACCCACCTGTAGTTAATGGCATGATCAATCCGATCCCTTCGTTGATTAGTTCAGTTGATCAGGTAATCAATCTGGTCACATCCTTAGTAGAACCAGCTGATAAAGTGGTCAATCCAAACCCATCCTCGTTTGATCCCACTCTCCCATTAGAGAGTGAAACCCAAGCGGTCGATCTATTTCCATCTACCGACCCCATTATCCCCTTGGAGAATGAAACCCAAGTAGTTAATATGATCTCGTCATCGGTCGATCCTACTCTCTTACTAGAGAGTGAACCCGATACTTCCCATGTTTTTCTCATTGATACAAAATCTACCGTACTAGGGGGAATTTTAATTCATTTTCCCATGGAACCCCCTCTAAGTAATGAGGCCATCCTTTTTTATTGGGGTGCGCTAACTGGACCTCGTCTTCCCTCTCACATACCTTCGAATATTATCATACAGGTTTCTAGTCGATACGTTCCTCAAACATTGATAGACGAAGGTGAGTCCATTATTATTGTTTCCTCTATTTCTTGGAAAGTTTTGGGTTGTGCTCAGCTTGTGCTGGTTACCCGAAATATGTTAGATTTTAATAGAAGAACTAATCAGCCTTTAGGATTCCTTCCTCAGTTTCTTGTAAGTTTGGGAGGGAAAACTGTATTTATTGATGTTATGGTAGTCCAAGATCCCTTAGATTTTGATTTACTCCTTGAGAAAGATTATATCTATGCCATGAAAACTATCATGTCGACTATTTTTCATGTGATATATTTCCCTCATGATGGAAGAATTGTGACTATTGATTAACTCTCATTTTTTGGCCCTGACTTGACCATCAACTCAATGACCTTTGTAAACAGTTCTTATATGCATATGGTATCGCGCCTGCCACAGGTCAATTATGTGGCATTGTCTCTCATGCCTTCATTTTCCGATGAAAATTGTAAGTTTTAAACTTGTGAAGTAAAGCAATGCATATAGATTCTTAAGCAATATAGAAATTAATCAATGGCTCATACACAGAGTACACAGAGAGTTTATACCGAAAACCCTCAAACAGGAAAAACCTTTCTTATTTTCATTATATAAAATTTCACCATTTGCCATACAATATATATAACATTTTTAGGTATTCCGTAGATACCAAAACCCTAATCCCTTAATCCGGGATTAATTTACAAATCTGCTAAAAATAGCAAAATCCGCTAAAAATAGCAAAAACTGCCAAAAAACAAATTTGGGGCGTTGCCCCGAATGCTGCACGTAACCAGGGGGGGGCATACCTACGCCCCCCCTGGGACCCCCCTAGGAAAGTTCCCGACGCACACGACAAAGCTCTAGGTGAAGGGATCGTCAGACACAGTTGTCGTATCTGACGCACCCACACACACACACATGCAAAGAATATAACACATACCCAACAAAAATGAGTCTCTCACTGTAAGCTCAGTCTCTTATGAATTAGATCTAGTATTTGACATGGTGATCTCTTCGATAGGGATATTATATCCTAACTTCCTTACCCCTATCGTGGCCCTCGACATGTGTTCCTTCCAAAGTGTGTTTCTTCTGTCAAGTGAAGATCTCTTGGAATCCATGACCGAGTTTTGTCCCTTGGCATGGTGTCCCTCTGAAGCATTTTCCTCTTGGAAGCCATGATGAATAAGAGCACCTTGAGCATGGTTTTATGATTTCAATCTCATTAAAAAATGAAACCAACTTTGAGCATGGTTTTATGATTTCAATCTCATTAAAAAATGAAACCACCTCTGAGCATGGTTTTCTGATTTCAAGATCATTAAAAAATGAAACCATCTTTGAGCATGGTTTTCTTATTTCAATCTCGTTAAAAAATGAAACCAACTACGAGGATATTTTTTTGTCTCCATGGAAACCTCATTAAATAATGAAACAGAGTTTACGAGGCTAGTTTTGCATCTCTGTGGAAACCTCGTTAAATTATAAAACAGAGCTTATGAGGATAGTTTTGTGTATCTGTGGAAACCTCGTTAAATAATGAAACAAAGATTACGAGGATATATTTTGCATCTCTATGGAAACCTCATTAAAAAATGAAACACAGTTTACAAGCATAGTTCTTCTCATGTGTCAAGCTCATTAAAAAATAAAACAACCCGTCTTAAGCATAGTTCCTGTTGTTGTGTTAAGCTATTAAAAAATGAAATAGATTTCCTGTTAGTATAGTTTAATATTTGAAGGTTTATTTCATCCACCTGTGTCATTGGATGAAATGAAGCTTGGGGGGAAATGCTTACAACCTCTGGACTTCATGCTAGAGTTAAGTAGCCATCTTCTTAAGCTGGGGGAAAAGGACCAACCATCCCTAGATAATTCATTGGGAAGTCGTAAGCATAGTTTTCTCTGGTTCAATCTTGTGTAAAAATAAAACCACCTACCTCAAGAATAATTTCCTCTAGTTCAAACTTGTGTAAAAATGAAACCAGATCCAAGGATAGTTTTGTTTATTTTTAAGCTTGTGTAAAAATAATATCTATCCCAAGCATAGTTTTGTTTTGTTTTAAGCATGCGCACAAATGAAAACAATCCCGATATTGGTCTTTGTTCTTTCTCATGGTTGTAAATACCTGAGAATGTAAACAAGTATAATTTTATCACCTTTTTGTACTCATAAAGGTTATACAAAAAAGGAACCCCCTAGATTTCCCTTTAATCTCTTTTCAGAATCTCTAAACATGAAAAGATTGTCAAGCGATTTTGTTCTTTTCACACTCGTTAAAGTATTTGAAGAAAACATTTGTTGAGCGGTAGTTTATCTCTTTTTCAGTCTCATCAGACTACTTTACAAAAAATAAACACTCTAATCAAGCATGATTATAAAAAGTTATGGATTCCTCTTTAACTTCTTTTCAAACTCCATAAATGTGAAAAGACCACTGAGTTTTATTTCTTTGGACTCATAAAACAAACATCAAAACTCCCATATGGGACGAAACCACTCCTACCTAGGGTTCGTTAAACATAATCCAAGGGACTCATCCAAAGGATGAGCTTACAATTTAAGCATATGTTATCCTCCTCAAGCTTGTGTAAAAATAAAGAGATACTCGCCAGAAATGGTGGGGGGGAAATTGGGAAAGAAATGTATCTAAACCTATATTCTATGGAAGAGTCGCTTTTGCACATCACACTCATTCACTCGCTTTGTGTCTAGGATGGAAAATCTGCTTGTCTCTTGATCATATTCCTTTATAAGATTACATTTTGGTATATGATCCATGTTGTTGAGTCAGTGTTTCCAGGACACTGGTCATGTCGTCAAAAAATAGAAGTTCAACCCAGAAAGCCTTCTATTGCGTCGACCATTTCTATAGTCCTTAAGCCTTCTATTGTGTCAACCATCCTTGAGTCAATCTTGAATCACTTGTTACTACAATCTACTTCAAATCTTGTTACCTGTTTTGTGTCATTGATGGGGGGTACATTAGGGCCCTCATGTGACGAGTCTTTTACTGTTGACTTCAACTCATTATCCAGAAATTAGACTTAGAAACTAATTGGTACCTTGGAACTTTCATGCCTCAATAGCATGTTTCCTTGCTTTTGACAGTGGATTTTCATTATTGACCCCTGATCGGGAGATTCTGTCGAGTGTTCGACTTCAGATCATAAATTCACACCCGTTGGATTGTAATAGAGTACCTTGGGAGTCATTGAAATTTGATGTTGATTTCCCTCACACTTTTTAATGGTATTCACTAACAACTGGTAATCAATTGGTTTCTACCATGTTTGACTTCAGCACATGTATTCACATGGTTAGATTTGTACTATAGAGTGGTGGAGGTGAAGACCCTGGATCTTTTCTAACATATTCAAGTTGTGTTGGAGTATATTCATATTGTACTATTGCATAGATCCACAGTTTATGTCTCGTGGCTATGTTCAAATTTGAGTCTTTAAGACATAGATCCACAGTGTATTTTTGGTGGCTATGTTCAGATTTGAGTCATAATGGCATGGATCCACAGTGTATGTTTGGTGGCCATGACCTGTCTTACTTGACATGGATCTTTACATGTCGACATTTATGCTTTGAGTCACTTATATTCTGAGTATGGGAATGCCTACCTCATTGATGATATATTATTGTCCTGTATTTCCTTGTTTGTTGGCAGGTTTATGACTGACGTGTTCCTTGTTCCAAACACACAATTAACAAAGTATTTCAGTTATCACTGTGTTCTAACTTCATACTTCGGGGGGATTATTGTTACACATTATTTTTGTCACCCCTATGACCATTAATGATGTACACCTATTCTTTGTCTTTAAAAGGATCAATGGCTTGAATCCCTGAAGAAGAATGAAGACACATTTTCCCAGAAAGATGAAAATTATCTTTTCCTTTGTAAAAACCTTATAAAAAAAGGATTGTCGCACCTTTCTCAGTGTTAAGTGTGCAACGATTTAGGATCAACGCAGGTTTCACCATAGTGGCCTACGATGTTATCAAAATTTGCTCAATGTTGACGGTGTGATGATCGTTCGTACAAAGAAAAAGAGCATCCTCTCGACATTTCTTGAATAGAATCTTTGAGGGTGAGTTGGCCTTTGATCGGTTTGGATCTGAGTCGCATCCTTGTTCTAGTGGAACCATCCTAACCTCCTCACCCTATCCTTTTCAGCTTATAAAAGGAGAGAATTTCTCATTGGGAAAGCTAGTTCTTTAATTTTTGAGTTCTTGAGTTTTTTGAGCTTGGTTAGTTGGTGTGAAGAGATTTTGAGAATAGCTAATGAAATATTAGTCTAGCCAAGAGTTTGGAGTGTTTGGGGCCTATGTTCTCTTTGAGCTTCACTTTGCCAAGTTGAGATTGTGAGTGACTTTCAAATCTACAGTGTGAGAATCCTTGGAGCATAAGTGTGTGGGAAGCAGGGAACTGTTGGAAGGGTCCTTATAACATAAGGCATCGGTTGTATTCTCCTTTTTATATTTCTAATACAGTAATATATTTCTTTCCCATGAAATTGTTCTTATTTTTTTGTATGACTCCTTGATCACATACATAGGTTTTGTTAAGTATAAATTGTTGCTTTCACTTCATTGGCTTATGTATTTTTACAGTTTCAACATCCCATAAGACTTGGAACAAAGTGAGGATTACACTAGCGAGGACAAATGACATTTAAAAGGTATGTCATTTATCTCTTGTTAGTTAGTATGCTTGATAATTAAAACTTAGGGAAAGTTTTATATTATGTCTTGTTTTGTTCTAGTTTCAGGGTGAAACTAGGGGGATCTGTTTGTGTCCGCACTTACCGATTTGTCTGATAACACCCATGATACAAAGAGAGAAATGTAGTCTTATTATCTGTGAGAGAAAAAATAAGACCATCAGAATCAAGCAATAATGTAGTAACCATCTATCCAACCTATTTGTTATCTTTCATATCCTAGGAAGTTAACACACTTAACTTTGATTAATTCCCCCTTATTGATCTACAAATCCTGATATGATCAAAATAGATCAATAGATCATCAATTTACACAATGCTTCCCAATAATTATCACATTTAATACAATAATGAGGTGTGTTCACACCCAATGCACATAAAGTATTATGGACAACATATAAATAATTTATATATGCCCAAATGACAAATCATTACTATATAAACACTAGAACCTTAGTTTATAACAAACCTATCTTCCCTTATGAGCTTTATTAGAAGGAATGATAGTGAATTCCACGATAACCATGCAATTGTATTCAAATCATTCTTCATATGAAATTTACAACTAAAGGAGGAGCGGATGTCATAAATTGACATTTATGACTATAGAAAAAACTTAAAACAATGTTAATTTTCAATAAACTCACATTGATGAATAAGAATACAATATCTATCAAATATTAGTGTCTTTTGTGGTCATTGCAAGATCTGCAAAGAAATATAAATGAATATCTAGAGTGCAAACTAAACATTCCTCCTCATAAAGTCCCTACATAAGAAAGAAAATGTAAATTAACTTATGAATCATTTAACATCTAATTAAAGGGYACAATACATTCCAAGAGAATATCATACACATTCAATCCATGTYAGTGCTACACCATATCTCTTACAATGCAATACAAATTACTCGTTCTTATACTGAAATTTCATGTATCTCTTACAATGCAATACAAAYTACTTSTTCTTATACTGAAATCTCATGTATMTGTTTATCGAAGCATCATCCAAGAATATTTGGAGTGTGGTTGCACAAGATTATTAGATAACGAAATACTATCTCATCTTCATTTTACACAAACAACATCATCAAAAAGACTATGAAGTACCCACATTTGTAGATTGCAATCCAACTTAATCATAACCAACATGATGCAATAATCTCCCATGTCCACCAAATTCTCATGCATGGAAAATTCATATACACTTATCAACCATAACTACTACTATCCCAACAATACATTCTATATTACACATACATGAATGTCACCTCAATAATGTCCGAACATTACATATTCCCTCTTCTCCACTATATAAGATGGGAAACATTATGTTTCCCAAATATGCAAATTTTAGTAAACACTCTAATGAGACACCTCAATACCATTTTCCCATAAGAAGA